>JAHKKF010524224.1:0-21816 GCA_019740295.1 Labeo calbasu | reverse complement strand
TATTATTATTATTATTTATTATTATTATTATTGTATTAAAAACAAGATATTAGTAGTAGTACTAGTATAGTAATAATAGCTTTAAAATTAATTACCTAGATGTAATTATTTTTAACATAATATATCTATTGACATTTTTTTTAAATATTGGTTTAAAATCTATTACCTAAATATTATTATTTAACATGAAATATTTGTATTAATAATGATGATAATAATAATAATGTTTAAAATCAATTACCTTAAATTACCTTATTGTTGTTATTATTATTATTATTATTATTATTATTATTAATAATATTATTATAATATATATTTTTTAACATAATTTTAATAATAATTTAATAATAATAATAATAATTCATTTAAAATCAGTTACCTAAATATTATTATTATTAATATTAATTATTATTATTATTATTATTATTATTATTATTATTATTATTGTTGTTGTTGTTGTTGTATTAAAAACAAGATATTAGTAGTAGTAGTAGTAGTAGTATAGTAATAATAGCTTTAAAATTAATTACCTAGATGTAATTATTTTTTAACATAATGTGTCTATTGATATTTTTTTTAAATATTGGTTTAAAATCTATTACCTAATTATTATTATTATTATTATTATTATTATTAAACATTATATATTTTAATTATTACTAATAATTTATTTAAAACCAATTACCTAAATGTTATTTTTATTTTTATACATCAAATATTTTTATTATTAATAATAATAATAACAGGTCTTAAATCAATTACCTAAATACCTTAATGACCATAATTAAATGAATAATAATATAATCGTTATTAGTATTCCTTTTCTTTGGGTTTCCATATGCACTTATTTCCCATTTGTTTTGTGCGTGCGGAACTTTCCTCATCATGTTTTATTACCTGTTCAATGGTTCTTGAAGCAGATTCTAGAGGTGTTTTAATATCTCCATAATGAGGGAGTATAGTGCTGAAAGAATTATAAAAACTAGGTCATCTCATCATTGTATTCTTTTATTTCCTGAATAAATTACACTTCATTGTATGAAAATTCAATGTGGTTGGTCTGGTGGATAATTAGGTGGTCTTTGTGATGTGGTACAATCTCAGATCTAACCTGTTTTACAATAAATGACTGCCTGCTACAGCTGAGGTCTTATTCTGAGTGTCTCAGACTGAAATTTCTTCACATCAATTCTAAACACATTCCTAGTGATGCAAGAGATACTCACTGACATTTCTACTCCCACGTACTTGATCGTCCGTGTTACCGCAATACCTTTCTTTTTGATATTAGTATCCATTTGATGTTTGATCAGTATTCCAGTCTATTGAAATCATCAGTCTCAGCAAGCTCTCGTTCTCATTAGGGGGGACGTCAAGGGGCTTCTCGGCTCTCTGAAAGTCAGAGAATGGAAGTGGAGAAGAAGGTTTCAGGCTATTTAGAGGGGCTACGTCTCACTAACACCTCCGCAATCACATCAAGAGGCTTTTTGCCATGTCTTCAGGATCCACAGCCCACTAAGGCACCTCACAGGTTCCACACCGGAGAACCTGGCCTGGCAGTGACAGCCGGGATGCTCCAGGCGTCGACTGCTTTGGATGAACTGAGGGAGAGAGAGGCTGTACTGCAGCGGCAGCTGGAACGATCGAGGCAAAATATGAGAGTGGAAATGCAGAGACAAGCCAGCACAATGGAAGGGATGGTTCTCATCCCACCAATTAAGAGATAAACACACTTTTGGTGTCACTACATGCACTGGGAGCTGGACAGGCTGCATTTCGAGTCTCTGAATAAGGTGAACGTAGTAGTTTTGTGCTTTTTCAGTGGAATTAAAACGTTTGTAATCAGTTTTTGTGTATTTAAGAATGACTGCCGTAATGTGAATGTCTGTGCTTAGAAACAAATAAAAGAAACTTCAAGGGCATTTCATCCATAGCTGAATACTTGCACTGGAAAAATATTATGTTGCCTACTGAAATGCATCAAGGCACACTCTGAAAAACAACCCTAATGACTCCGACTGAAGCAAATGGCTGACCTCTGTACTTCTGTGTACTTTGCGGTGTGCTGGAGAAAATGAAAGACATTTCAAGTCATTTTTGTTAATGCACGACGCCACTTCTAGAGAGCAGAACAGCCTGCCGTTTCCAAAGTAGGTCATTCTTTCTGTCATTCAAAACCTGTGAAAGTTAGGATCGAAGTTTGGGGAAAATCAAACCCCTGTAATGATTAGCAGCTCCCTGCAGAGATCTGAACCCAGTTTTACTGAGCGGCTCATAGCATATGAGGATTTCGCCTTTCAAGGCCAAGTCAGTTTCTACCAGCCAATTGGTGTGGTCTCAATTACATTTGGAAAGCTGTAAACAAACTAGGTGTGCAAGATAACACGAGCTGTTGGGCAAACTAAAGAAGCTGGCACAGGCCGCTGTATGAGCTGATTAAGAAAGTCATTCCCAGCACCGATTTTCATTAGGATTATAAGCAGAAATCCTAATCTAGACGCTGTACAGAGCATGACGAGCTCTAAAAGGATTTTCTCTCCATTACCTTCGGCCTCCTTATCTAGAGCAGAATTGCTGTTTACAACCGAGGGAACGCAAACACACAGACTCGCCGGGTCCGTTTCCCTGATGTTTGATGTGTGCTCTGAATGAACTAAGACTCATGTAGCTGGAATTCAAGGTTATAATTATGCTATTATCAAGAGGGTCAACCAGTTTCAAGCCAGGAGTTGGTGTGGGTGGGTTCCTCGCTACCTGGAACTCTCTGATGAATATTTCAGTAATTAGATGCTGCAGATGTGTGAAACAGGTCTAAGTGACGCATTTTCTCTTTGGCATCAATATTAATAGGTTGCAGTTTTCACACTTCATGTGTAAGGTGGTACTGCATAGCAGAATTGTCACAGAAGCAACCCTGCGAGTTTTTTGCATGCAGCATGCTGAACGCACAATCAAAATGTAGTCTGACTTATTTATTGACTCTGTATTTTACAATGTGGTCTTTTATTAAACAGTTTAAAATAATGAAGTGACCTACAGTAGTTATTTGTTGTTTGCCAAAAACACTTTTTTGGGGGTAAGTCTTTATATTTACACAATAGCCTCAGCTTCAGATAACAAACACCAACCACACACAGTCTGTTCACAGACAGTTTAATGCATTTGCTGACAAAACCAGAAAGTATGGCAAGCTCTAATCTGATTGGCTGTTTTTTACACAACTTCTCTAATTAAGTGCACACTTTTTTTTTTTTTAATCAGTCTGCTTGGATACAAAGTGGAAATCTTCCAAATCTGATTTTCCTACAGTTTGCCAGGTTAGTGAGATAAAATATTGATTTTAGATTTTAGTTTGAAGAACTAAAAGCATCACTGATATGCTATTATAGTGTGTTAATATTTAAAATATTTTCACTTGAAAATTGTAAAGTAATTTTTGTTGTTTTTGTCATTTTTTATATATATATACGATATCAGTAGAATACCACAGTCCTCTCAGCCAATGGGTTTTTGAGGACCAGACAGAACTGCTATATTTTAGTTTTAGTTATTTTAGTAGATTAAGTTTAACTGAATGAAAATGTTGTCTTTGCAACTGTTTGAAACAAGTTTAAGCTTTTATTTGAAATGTGTAACTTCAGTTAACTTTAACTAAAACATTTTGAATTTAATGATGATAACCCTGCTTAGTACCAAGTCTTAGCTATCCATAAGCACAATTGTATATTGTATATTTGTGCAAACTTTAGGGATGTACAAATACATTTAAGGTCAAAAGTTTACATACACCTTGCAGAATCTGCAAAATATTAATTATTTGACCAAAATAAGAGGGATCATACAAAATGCATGTTGTTTTTTATTTAGTACTGACCTGAATAAGATATTTCACATAAAAGACATTTACATATAGTCCACAAGAGAAAATAATAGTTGAATTTATAAAAATTACCTCGTGCAAAAGTTTACATACCCTTGATTCTTAATACTGTGTTGTTACCTGAATGATCCACGGCTGTTTGTTTTTGTTTTTTTTTTAGTAATAGTTGTTCATGAGTACCTTGTTTGTCCTGAACAGTTAAACTACCCGCTCTTCTTCAGAAAAATCCCAATCCCACAAAGTCTTTGGTTTTTTAGCATTTTTGTGTATTTGAACGCTCACTGATGCTCCAGAAGAAAATCCAGTGCATTAAGAGCAAGGGATGTAAACATTAGAACAGAATGAAGATGTGTACATTTTTCTTATTTTGCCTAAATATCTTTTTTTTTTCTCATTTAGTACTGCCCTTCAGAAATACAGAATAAGTTAAATTTTTCCTGATCTGCAAATTCAAAACGTTTTCACTGCCCGGCTCTTAATGCATCATTTTTCCTTCTGAAGCATCAGTGAGCATTTGAACCATCTGTAATAGTTGAATATGCATCCCTCAGTTGTCATTAGTGTAAAAAGATGGATCTCAAAATCATACAGTCATTGTTGGAAAGGGTTCAAATACACAAAAATGCTGAAAAACCAAGGAAAAAAAACAGCTGTGGATCATTCAGGTAACAACAGTATTAAGAAGTGTATGTAAAGTTTTGAACGGGGGTCATTTTTAAAAATTCAACTATTATTTTCTCTTGTGGACTATATGTAAACGTCTTTTATATGAAATATCTTTTTTAGGTCAGTACTTACTAAATACAATAACATGCATTTTTTGTAATCTCTCTTATTTTGGTCAAATAATGAACATTTTGCAGATTCTGCAAGGTATATGTAAACTTTTGACCTCAACTGTATTTACAAATCCTTTTTGGTTATTAGAATATCGAATTACTGGAATAAATAGTTGATTTTAATGTAATTAAATATGTTCATTCCATTTGTTTAACATATTTACCTGATTTGACTGGTAAGGATTCTACTCTCCGTAATATCAGGTTCTGTGTTCATTTTATCCATTTTAGCATTTTATTTTTACAACTGAATAAAATCATTTAATTGAAATCAATGTTTACATTTTAGATGAGTCCATATTGTTTGTTTCAGAGTATATCCAAACAGAAAAATGTATGCGTAAACACTACGTTCAAGTACCTAGGAATCATAATGAGAACAGGCTGTTGGGATTTGGGATTTGTAAATTATTTAGCATTTGGATATAAATAAAGTCCCTCGCCTCATGTAAATATATTTTATGATGATCAAGAGCAGTCTGTAATAGTTTCTCCAATAACTACTTTATAATTTATGTCTGTTATCAAAGGAACCACTCAGTGTGGCAACCCAGAAATCACAGCTGGCTGTCTGCGTGAGAGCTCATGTTGGCGTTCCACTAATGTGCTGCAGATGCAGGCCCAAAATCACTGCTGTCTGCTACTCCTCTCAGTCAGAAGCCTGATTAGACCCATCCCTGGAGGTCCAAAGTCATTCTTCCAGTACACATCCAAGCCAGTCCCAACACTCTTTACTTATTACAAAACGGCAGCTTCCATCTGGGGATGAGCATGGTACTGTAGTGTCACAAATGAGAGCCTGGCACAGACAGACGGTGTTTCCAAAGGCACAGTGCCTAATGGATGGCGACAGGGTCAGTGCGGCACCGCTGCACACTCCGCCGCTGCTCATTTAGACAGGAGGCCATTAGAGAAGGCGTTGTCGTGATAGCTTCGAAAGGTACTCGGCTGGAAACAGAGAGAAAGAGATTTGAGCCATCTTTCACGGAGGTAGAGCAGACCGCGTTACCCTTGAGGACCCTGATGTACGATGGGACCTTGCTAAGTACCCACAATGCAGAACTACAGAGCGTTTTTGCAAGAGTCGCCTTGACATGTATCTTTTTAATTGGCTAAATTGTGTCTTTTCTCTTTGCCTTGTGTTGCAGGCGGGGGGCAGAGGGTCGAGAGGGCACGACTTCGAGTTTTCTGAACGCTGTGTGCGAACGGGAAGATGCATCAGACTAATTAATGAAGCCGAGGTGTTTGGTACACAGGGATGACGCCTCGCTTTCATCTTTTTTCAAAGGTGTAAGAACACAAAAGCCATCTAACCGTCAGTGCCAGATATAGTGACAGGGAAAAAATGAAGAGTTTACCGCAGGCGGAGGGTTTGAACCCTTCATAAAACATGGAATATAGCAGCCTCCGCAGCTCAGGGACATAATGCAGATAAGAAAGTACATCAGGAAGGAAAGATGTTTATGAGTTCATCAAATACAGACGCACGAAGCCTGATTTATTGGGAGTTGGTGCTTTATTGGGAGCTTCTAGCTAGTATTTCATAGAAAATCTCTCCTGAACATATATCACCATGTTCTGACATTGTAGTGCAAGGAGTTTTCAAACTGGGGTTCAGGGACCACCAGGGGGCTGCAAGAGGATGCTAGGAGTATGTGAAACTTTGAGAGAGAGAGAGAGAGAGAGAGAGAGAGAGAAAAGGCATTTACAAAGTAACTTTTAAAATTAATATTTGCATATTAATTGTCACGCTGGCGTTGTGTGCGTAGAAAGACGAGGAGGAGTGAGGAAGTCCAGCACATAGAGTTTATTAAATAATCCACAGGGAAACGGAACGGACAGGAAACAGCAGGGAACAGCAACCACAACATAAACTCAAGGGAATGACAATACAATCACCGACAAACTAGACATACACAACCAAACCTTAAATACACTGACACAACCAATCAGGGGGAGACAGGTGAACTATGACACAGTGACGTAAAACAAGAAACGGAAACAGAAGGTCCAAATATGGGCATACACAAGGGAAAACACACAAAATAGTTCACAGGGGTCTGACATTAATATCACTTCTACCAAATTGTATAATATTTTAATACTAAATAATTTTACAGATACACTACCAATCAGTGTGTGTGTGTGTATATATATATATATATATATATATATATAATTTCTTTATTTTTTTTAGAAATTAGTACTGTCAAATCACATTCGATTAATCAATTAATCACATACAAAATAAAAGTTTGTTTATATTATTTACATTATTACATTATTATAAAAATATTTTACAAGTCCACTACCATTCAAAAGTTGGGGTTAGTATTGTGTATATATGTATATGTATGTATATATATATATAGCGAAAGTATTCATACCCCTTTTGGTTTTGTTGTTGCAGCCTTGTTAAACTGCTTTAAATTACATTTTTTCCCCCCACTTCAGTCTACACTCCTTACACCATAATGACAAAGCACAAAACAAATTTCTGACAACTTTGCAAATTTATTACAACTAAAACACTGAAATAAGTACATTGCATAAGTATTCATACCCTTGACTCAGTACTTGCGTGCAACACCTTTACAACCTCAAATCTTTTTAGGTATGATACAACAAGTCTGATTTCCTCCATACAATACATGATGCTTGTTTCTTCAGGTGCTTTGTTGTAAGCTCCAAGTGTGTTTTTATGTGTCTTCACTGAGGAGAGGATTGAGTTTGGCCACACCGCCATAAAGACCAGATTAGTGGAGTGTTGCAGTGATGTTTGTCCTTCTGTAAGTTTCTCCCATCTGCACATATGATGATAGAAGTCAACTAGAGTGGCCATCAGCTTCTTGGTCATGAGTAAATCTAAAGCCCCTTCTCCATCGATTGCTCAGTTTGGCCAGGAGACAAGCTCTAGGAAGAGTCCTAGCTGTTCCAAACTTCTTCCATTATGGATAATGGAAGCTACATGCTTCTGTGAACCTTCAATGCAGCAGAATTTTTTCTGAACTCTTCCCCAGATCTGTGCCTTAACACAGTCCTGTCTCTGAGCTCTACAGACAGTTCTTTTGACCTCAAGGCTGGATTTTTGCTGTGATATGCATTTTCAGCAGCTTTGTTATTATGGTGTATGGAGTGTGGATTGATGTGGAAAAATAAGTAATTTAAACATAACATAACATAAGACTGCAACATAAAATGTGAAAAAAATGAAGGGGTATGAATATTAGGAAGGCACTGTATATGCAAATACACACACACATACACGTGTATATGTAACAAATACGTACATGTACATAAATATTTATTTATATTTATAAGTGATTTATATTATACAAAAATATAAATTGATATCACATTTCTGAAATATGTGTGTGTGTGTGTGTGTATGTGTGCACATTTAAGATACATATAAATGTGCGCAGTTCACACACATTATGTAAACAAACTTTTATTTTGGATACAATTATTTGCAGTTAATCGATTTGACAGCTCTATTAATTTTTTTTTTTTTTTGCAGCAAGAATGCATTAAGTTGATTAAATGCGATCATAAAGACTTTTTATATTTGTGACTTATTCTTGTAAAAGATTTCTATTTCAAATAAATTATGTTTTTTGAATCCTGGAAAAAGTATTATAGTTTGAACTAAAATATCAACATTACTACTAATAATAAGAAATGTATCATGTTTCTAAAGTTCAAAATCTTAATATTGATTTCTGAAATCATGTATTATTGATTGGACATTGGACATTATTTACATTATTTACAAAAAAAAAAAAAAAGAAAACCGGTATATTAAATAATAGTAATATTTTACATTATTACTGTTTTTACTGTATTTTGGTCAAATAAATGCAATATTGGTGAGAGTTATAAACATTTTAATCATGATATATATTATTAATATATATGCATAATATATTTTATTATTAATAATTAAATATTTCAAATATATAAAAAAATCTTATCAACCCCAAACTT
The DNA here is from genome assembly GCA_019740295.1 of Labeo calbasu. Lineage (NCBI taxonomy): Eukaryota > Metazoa > Chordata > Actinopteri > Cypriniformes > Cyprinidae > Labeo > Labeo calbasu. The sequence goes on along the minus strand of JAHKKF010524224.1, from coordinate 13,110 downwards.
TTAAATGGTATTGAAAGTAACTCATTTCCAAGTAATTTCTTTAAAAAATATTTTAACAACTGCTTCAGAAAAATAATAATACAAAACCTAATTATTTAATTTCTATATACTGTAACTTGATGATAAAATGTTATAGTTTTCTCACACTATGTAATGGATTTGTATAAATGGCAATAACTGCCTTTTACTCATTGGCAGATCATCTTTTTCTCATAGTTAATAACCCCTGGTCTAGTACATAGTATAACCCATATAGCCTAACAAGTGTGGCTGAATTCAAGGCTTCAAGCCTCTCCGAATGGAAAGGCGTGAGGTGCATTATTAAGCACTGACCCAAAAAGTGCTCAGAGTGAACGTGTTCTGTAGTATAAGAGAATGGGAAAGCACTGGCTATATCAGGTCTACTTGAGGGGCGTTGAGAAATGAAACTCCCGTGTGTCTGGTTCAGCTGCTATTCAACATATGTCTGAATTGGTGCAGTAGACTTATAGAGATGTAAGTAGCTGTTCTTTATTGATTCCAGAGGGAATGTTTCCTAACAGATGCCTTATTATAAAGGTCAGTATTATCTCCATTAATACGTTTCTGCACAACAAACTTTAAAAATGACTGGAAAAATCGATGATGGATAGTGCGTGACATTTTTGGGTTTCAGCTGGGCTGAGAATTCGTCTCATTGTTCTGTTTGTATTGTGAGCCTTTGAAAAGTCATTACACTGTTTTCTAGCACAAATATCTAAACATTGTTAAATCTAGATACATTTACTTGAGAAGCAAAATGACTTAAGATATTAAGTTTTAATTTGTTTTTGCCCAGGGTTGCCAGGTTTTCACAACGAAACCCGCCCAATTGCTATTCAACACTAGCCCAAATGCATTTCGAAGGGGGCCCCCATTAAGAATCGCATTCTGGGGGATAAAATACACATTTTTGTGTCGGGGTTCCCCTGGTAAATTTGCATTTCAGGGGCTAAATATGACGTTTCTGGAGTCGCTTGAACCGCGGACAACAAAAACTTTTTTTTGTTTTTGTTTTGGTTTTTTTTTTAAGAGTAAGAATGAGGACTTGACTTAAAGGGGTCATCAGATGCCCATTTTCGACAAGTTGATATGATACTTTAGGGTCTTAATGAAAAGTCTATAATATACTTTGGTTAAAAATTCTCAATGGTTTTGTAAAACAACACCCTTTTTACCTTTGTCAAAATGAGCTCTGCAAAAATCATCCCATTCTGAGGGATTGTTCCCTTAAATGCAAATGAGCTCTGCTCACCCCGCCCCTCTCTTCTCTCTGTGGAGTGACGAGCCTGTTTACTTTAGCCACATTTAGCGCGTTTAGCCGCGAAACTTGCTAACTAGCATGTTGCTAGGAAAGGTGATCGCAGAGATTAAAAAAAAACCCTTATACACTTCTGCTGTAGGTGAAGCTGGATCACGAATGATTTGCGTGAACATAGACGCATTTATGTAGATCGGCAGCCGCATTTCCTTCACAAACAAATGTAATCCACTGCATCTTCAGCGGCTCAGATGTCGAGAGTAAATGATGCCCACTATGTTCATTATTTTATCCAGCAACACAACACCTCAATCGCTCAATGGGCGATATTCTTGTCTAGCTTACATCCTTGCTCCGGCATTGAAACAATGGAGGTCGGACTGTTACAGCTGATCTGAAGACGCTCATGTCAACTATCGTGGGAGCAGCCTCGTCACACCGACAGGCATCTGAGAATGGCTCGATTTGAAAAAGGGGATATTATTTTTACAGATTAAAAACCACTGCATGGATTTTTATCATTATAGGGTAGATTTGTACATACACTGCCAACACACATTAATGTTCAAACAACGTGTAAAATTGAAGTTTGCATCTGATGACCACTTTAAGCAACAAGCTTAAGGAATTATGATTTAAAATATATTTGTACTGGAAAACTAGACAAAAATACTGAGGAAGAACTTTTTGCAGTTTTCAGCATATTATAACATATTACATTTTACTTTTATATTTGCTATTTTTTACTAATTAATATTTTTAAAGTAGGTATCTGTAATATTAAAGTCTAGACTACTTAAAAAACTTTAAAAAGGCTTTAATAGGCTTTTTAAGCAATTATGAAATATTAAACAGAATAATATTAAACATATGTGATTCCATACCATAAAAGCTATTACAAAAATCAAAAATTGTAATTTTGGTTTGGAAGATTAGATGGACATAATTCACAAAAGGTATGCTAATTTAATAGGGTTTAAACTATGTTTGAAACCACCACCAACAACAACAACAAAAAAATGTCACTGGGAAATAGCTTTTGTGACAAGTACCATTCTCCCTTTTGTGTTTTTCCTACTCTATTTATTGAACAGTCTGCCTTTTTTAAAACTCTACTATACTTGAATACTTTGGAGATAATGAATTGGTATTCACCCACCAACAAGATGTCACTACTGAAAACACAATGCAATTAACCCTTCACGCGTACGATCACACCAGTGTGATTCGAACGTTCAGCGCGTCACGTGATCAACTGCTGAATTCAAACCTGCTTTGGCACTTTGCCTGGTGCAGAGCCAGATCGGACGCGCTGAGAGCTTGTCATATCGCAACTATTTAGTGTTTTCAACCATATAATGCTTATTTTAGGTTCCAGGTATTTAAATACACATAAGTACTAGTAAAACGATGCATTTATAGTTTGCAAAATACACGCCGATGTCTATGAAAGCGGCAATAATGATCCTTACAAATGTTATCTGACGACATGTTTTATTGATATCATATACACATTGTGTAGGTAACTATAAAGTTTACTCCGCTCTTCTCCCAGCTCACCAGATACTTACTTTAATGTTTTTGGGGAGGAGAGGATGAATTTGCGTCTTGTAAATCCCACAGCTCGGATTCAGCGCGAACTAACATGGCGGCGCCCATCACTCGGCATAGATCAGCTACCACGCTCATTATAAAAGTGTTTAAACCTCCAAATACATTTACTTGCACATATTTCAGAATCGGAATATCAGATATTTCATAATACAGTGAGCACGTTTGTGAATATTAATAATAAAAAAGGAAAAACGATATAAAAGTGATACATGTGTCATACAGCGCTATGTGGCTGCGTTGGGTCACGTGACAAACACGACGCGTCGCTATGGAAACAATAAAGCGATACATTCTAAAATAACGGTCGTAAAATAACTCACCCTGGGGGCTCAGCTAGAATATTTTAAACTCACGTGTGAAAGGGTTAAATAATAATAATTCTAATTTCAAGATAACTCTAAACAACTGAAAGAGTTGAGATGGAAACTGTCCTCAGGCCAGCAAAATAGACCCCTGTCCCATGTGACTAATTTTCTGAGTAATTATCCAAGAGGCTCTTTAGTCCGTCGGCTCCAGCGGGGTTCAGCGACAAAGCTGTTTTATAGAACAGACTCATGTGATGTTGTGTCTGTGAGAGACAGAGTGAGTGCTAAAGCTGTGAGATCTCACCCCAGGGCACATCAGTGGCACATATGAGAGAGTTGGTCTGTGGTAGTGCCATGGCGCAGATAGCACAGCCTCTGAGCACTAAATCAATAGCCATCACAATGGCTGGAGGATTTACAGGCGCCCATTGATCCCTCCTGTAACTCCTCAGCAATCCTCAGACCAAAGCAGCTGAGCGTGAAAGACTGATCATATTGAGCCAAGAACGTGGCCTGGAGGGATCTAAGATACAGACCAAAGCAGCAGACTGCTGAAGATTGACAAAAAGGATCTGAATCCGGCTTGAGTAAAGCTAAAGCTCTTTATAAGCCAGTCAGTTTGCTCAGCAGCCATTTTGGTTAGGCCTACTGGCGGCTATTTGCCAGTCGTGCCAGTACTACTTAAACAGGGTAGGACTGAAATGTTAATAACATGTCAAATAACCAATTTGAATTAATTATCATGGATTTAGCTTCTTTTTAAGGGTTGTTTCAGCTGTTTTTTTCCCACTCAAAACAGGTAGGCTGCACAGTGTACACTGTATATAACAATAATAATGTGAATCCCTTTAAAGAAATGACAAATACTAAAAAGAAAACACAATACTTTTATGAAACTGCATTATACAATAATAAATATTTCAAACTGACTATTAATGTTTTTATAGCTTTAAACTAAATATTAAAAAAAAACTTTTTTATTGATTAACCCTTGTGCTGTGCTGAAAATGCTTAATTAGCACAGGTTTTGCATTTATTTTTGGAGCTTATTGATCATAGACCTCATTGATCTAAGGCACCTCAGGTTTGAGTGGAAAAAAGCATTATTTGTGGATAATTTTGCCAATGTTCACCCAAAAACCAAGGTGCATATGCTTAATCAATGAGGCCTACTGTCAGTCAGTTTAAAAAAATAAATACGAAGCCTGTGCTAACTGGAAAAATAAAAAATAAAAAGTCGATAAAAAGAATGAGTCCAATATTTGGTAATAATACAGCATAACAAGAAATTTATAAGCAGTTTTTTTGTAGGCTATTAAAAATTAAAAATTGTGTGAGCAAAGCCAGTAAATGTTAGTCTAATGAGGAAAAAGACAATCCTGTCCGGGTCAAAATGACCAGGATTAATCAATTTTGTAAAAACTATTGTTAATGATACCCAATACACAATATAACCACAACTGGGGAAAGTTACTTTTAAAAGTAATGCATTACAATATTGTGTTACTCCATAAAAAAGTAACTAATTCCGTTATTTAGTTACTTTTTATGAAAAGTAATGCAAATTACTTTTGCGTTACTTTTTGTCAACTGGCTTGCTTATTTGTGTTTTAATAACAAAAAACTCATTGTAACTCATTTAAAAGTAATGCATTACTACCCTGCTCAAAAAAAAAAAAAAAAAAAAAACCTGGGCTGGTTGGCTGGTTTTAGCTGGTTTATGCTGGAAGTAGCTGGTTTTAGCTGGTCTCCCAGCCTGACCAGCTAAGATCAGCCTGGATGACCAGCTAAAACCAGCCAACCAGCTTAGGCTGGTTTTAGCTGTTTTTTCAGCAGGGTAGTTACTTGAAGAAGTAATCTGATTACATTTCTTGGAATTATTGTAATCACAACAATTATTATAACTAATGTTAACTGTTTAACATTAAACATATTTTTGTAAAATGTTACCTGCATGTATAGTTCAGCAGGACACATCCAGATACATCTAATGTGACATTTTCAGTTTAAGTTCGTGTAAAAATGTCAAAATTTCCATCAAATAATGAAAGCCCACAGCAAATTTTACTTACAGTTCATTCTTTGCAATCACATTGCATTGTGGGATATTATTCAATGCAGTCAAGTCTGCTTTATACTGTTAATTTATTGTAATAGGTAATAAGAAGCTAATAGTAGTAGGTTATCCAGGTGTTAGGAATGTGCCCCAATCTGAATACCATGTTCGAAAAGGAAATGACATGTACTATGGATATAAATGTGAGATGGGAGTAAAAAAAAAAAATTTTCAATGCTTTGTCTCGCAATTATATAGTTGGGTAGGGGAGAGTGGGGTAAGATGAGCCATTTTTTACTTATGTGGTTCTCAAGATAAGGGAAAATAAGGCAGAAGCGCAATGAAAGTATCTGAAGTAATTTAAGGATGTTTACTATTAATTCAAATGATCAGAATGTATCTATGACAAAGGGTTATAAAAATATGTTTTCTTATAAAAAAGTGTTTATGTGGCTCAAATTGCCCCAAGGGTAAGATGCTCCATCTGGGTGATAATGACCATCTGACTAATTCTGATTTAAACCCATATGAAATTTTAAATATAATTTACCTCTTTTAAAAACTAACTTATGTTCACACTTGGTGTCTTTTTTGACAAGAAAAAAAAAAAAAAAAAAAAACTGGCAGCGTTGCAGCTGAGGGCGTCTTTTGTTGCTATAACAACAGCTGCAACAGTATGAATGTTGAGAAATGTTGAGAAAAGAGAAAGCTTGCTCTTGCGTTGGCTTTTGTTTTTTATTTTTTATATTATATATAAAATATATTTTATATTTTATTTTTGCCTTTATTTGATTAGTATTTGGATAGGAAGCAAGGTGGGAGAGAGGGGGAAGATGGGACCATTTATTCTTCTTGTTCTTGTTGATATGGAAAAGACAGGTATCGCTACTGGCTTGTCATTGGTCAGCTGTCAAAAAGGCTCTTGACATAGGGAGTTTTTTTTTTTTTTTTCCAAAAAGTTGAACTTTTTTCAACTTGAAAAGACGCTCTGAGCTGCAGAAAAAGACGTCGGTGGTGGCGTTTAAAAAAAGTGCTCAGGACTTTTTTGAAAACACGGTTTACTCCATAGGATTATAATGTAAAACAGATGCCAAGTGTGAACATGGCCTGAAATAATCACATTTCATTTTACAGTCATATTTCTTTTTCTAAAGCTAACTTAAACAAAATAAAACCAATCAAATGAGTTTTGATTTTGAATCTTTAATTGTTTGCATTTCTGAAACAGTATGTTGAACATCAAAGATTTAATCTTCCCAAAAACAGACTTAACAGAGAGTTTGTTGAGTAAAATTAGATAAAGTCTGAATTACGATGAAAGAATAAATGTCACAAACTAATAAACATTTTAGTCAAAAGATTCTTACCTTTTCTGCAATGTTGAATCGCCCATTAAGGACTACAGGTGGAATGATCTACTTGATTATAATGTGGTGAAAAGCATCCGCTGGTTCTGAGAGAAGGATTTGGTGCGCTTATACACTGTCTGTCCCTATCAAATAAACTACAAATAATATGTATGTATATGATAAACCAGTTGCGTAATATCGCATTAAAATACCAGTTTATACTTCAGAGATTTAACTTAACCTCAGTGCCTTATGGTGGGGTAAGTTATTAAGCCTTATTAAAGTAGAAGTCCACTTTCAAAACAAAGATATACACATATAATGTACTCACCATCCAAGATGTTCATGTCTTTCTTTCTTCAGTCGTAAAGAAATTGTGTTTTTTAAGGAAAACATTTCTGCATTTTTCTCCATATAATAGACTGCTATGGTGCCCCGATTTTAAACTTCCAAAATGCAGTTTAAATGCAGCTTCAAACAATTTAAAATGTGGTTGTAAACAATCCCAGCGAGAAAGAAGGGTCTGATCTAGCGAAACAATCGGTTATTTTCATTAAAAAAATACAATTTAATTACTTTTTAATCTCAAATGCGCGTTTTGCCTTGCTCTACCTGAACTCTGTGTATTCTGGCTCAAGACAGTTAGGGTATGTTGAAAAACTTGTATTTTCGTATCGTATTTTCTCCCTCAACTTCAAAAATCATTTCAAAATCATCCTACATTGCTGCAGAAGTTCTGAACCAGTCTTTGCAAAGTGAACATGCAAAGAAGATCAAACACCCTTAACAAAAAGGTAAAACAGTGATATAGGATGATTTCGAAGTTGAGGGAGAACATGAGATGGGAGTTTTTCACATACCCTGTCACGAACCGGAACAAAAACAGTCCAAGCAGAGTAAGACAAGACGAGCGTTTGACATTAAATAGTATATAAATTGTATTCTTTTTTATTAAAATAACTGACCGTTACACTAGATAAGACCCTTCTTCCTTGGCTGTGATCATTTACAACAGCATTTGAGATTGTTTGAAGCCGCATTTGAACTGCATTTTGGAAGTTCAAAACCGGGGCACCATACCAGTCCATTATATGGAGAAAAATGCTGAAATGTTTTCCTCAAAAAACAAAATTTCTTTACACTGAAGAAAGAAGACCCCACAGCATTTCACTCACTTTGCCCCATAGCTGGCATTTTGGTAAAAACTAGCTAGCTTACCAATTCATGCTAATATTTAGCTAAATGATTTGCATGGCTTGTATGTTGCTAAATCACCTATATTTTTATACCTGGATGAATTTACAGCCATTGTACAGTATCTGTTATGCTAAAATTTTACTTTGACAAGCCAAAATTTGTTTTTTTTTTAAGCAAATGGGTGCCTTCCAGGTGTTCTCTTTTTCAGTCTGGCAGACGTGAGATGTGATTTTAAAATATATGGTCAAATGACAGTATAAGTGTACAGTTGCCAAAATACAGGGGGTGGGTCAAGTTACCCACTGGCTCAACTTTCCCCTAATTATACTGTAATTGCGGGCATCAGGGAGCCGCTATTAATATATGGGGCATTGAAATCACGTTCGCTTTTTACTTTCACTTTCAAGATTCTGTGTATACTACAGAGTGGCAGTATTTACCACACATTTTACAAGAGTAGATGTTTGTCAGTGGTGCACAGGATCTGCAAATTATTCGATCAATCATTTCTCCTTACTCTGTTTATGTGGTAAGTGAAATTCAATGTACTGTAACGTAACAGGCTACCACTAACAAGCGGCTACCATGTCTCTTTAGTGGCTCCATAGAACTCGTTATTCGTTTTCCGTTTCCCGTGCCTTTCCGAATACATCCTTACCAGGTATTTAAAGAGAAATTTACTTACAATATACATGCTGCAAGTTTTACAATATTTTTGTCAAGTACAAGCTATGAAATGATGCTTAAATTTTCTCTGACAAAGTGCTTTTTTATAAAACGGCCCCTCAGGCCTTGCTGACAAAAGCTATGCAGTCTATGCTTCAGCTGGAAAAGTTGGGACCTGGATGACAGTGGGAAGATTTATGGCTTAAGACTCAATCTATACAGTATATGTGAGAAAAAAAATCTATTTTGACTTTGTTTGTATCAGGAGAGAAGTGCCCAAGGGAGAAATGTGATTATACAGACAATCTCTGTGGTGCATGCAGAGCGCTGGAAAGAGCCAACGGTGTTTCCGCTGAAGTGAGCGCCAACACGGCCAAAAGTGTGTAAGTAAACCATTTGGAGCGAGTTTTGCTCAGGGATATTTTCCTTAAGCTAAACTTGAGGGAAATTGTTGTTTTCAACACCAGTGGTGATTTGCCCTTGCGCAAAACCAGTCGTGATGTTTGTATAGAATGCACACGGGTGATGTAACAACTGTGTATTTTCATGTACACGTGCATGTTTATGCCTTCTAGCGCCTTCTTGTGTGATATGTCTGTATGCTGTATTATGTCAGCTTTCCCTGGTTTGTTTTGGCTTTTCATCATAATATCCGGCTGCAGCCCTTTGCCACGTTCGCTTCAACCATGCTGTCGGCCTGTTCTCTGATATACACAGCAATAAATAGCATTCAACCAACCCCACCAGCCGTCTGTCATCTGCTGAACTTCCTCTATCTCTTCAGCAAACACCCACCCTAAGCCATCATAAATACCAGTGTGGTCAATAAAGACTCGTTTCGTAGCATCAGTCCTATATGGCGTATGTGTGTGAGAACGAGAGCGAGCCTCCTTACGTTCACGTTCACTTTATTTGCTGTTTTATCACCTTCAGTCTCATCCCCCATCAGCTTACACACACTATACTACCTAGAGCTCATATCTAAAGGCCCTTAATATGTCCTGTTAATGCTCTTGTCTAGGATGACCATAAAACAATTCAGACAAATGAAACTTTTTTAATGAAGAACTAAAAGCTTTTTTCAATTACCAGGCTGCACTATGACTTCATTTCTCCTCTTCAGTTTTTCTGTTAGTTTAATATAATGACTTAATTTTTTGATTAAAAGTGCTCTACAGAACATTAACCTCTCTCTAGTCTGTGGTTGAAACATAAAATTGCAATTTCACAGGGTAATGTTAACAGTTATTTCCAGTAGAGTTTGGTATTAGCATGTTGCCAAGCTAAAAACATATTACTCTAATAAGCATGAACATACAAAGCACAGAAATGTTGTGTAGAAAAATCGAATTGAAATATATATTTGCAAGTCTTTTTTGGCCAAAATTATGTATCTATGTATTTATTTTTTATTTTCATAATTCCTTAGTCTTAAGTTAAAATGACAGACGTCTCTGATGTATGCCAGATTTCCTTTTTTGGAAAATTAAGAATCTTTTTTTCCCCTAGAAATTTTTGTTTTAATTTGTCTGATAATCAAATGAAGGCATTAAACATTTATTTATTTACAAATGAAAATTAAACCCTTTTATTTTTTGGCAAACAAACAGAGGTTTACTGTTAAAATTAATACATTGGAAGAAAATTTGTATGAATATTCCTTTAAAAAAGTTTAAATAATATTTTTTTTCCCTACAATTAAATGTTATCTAGTTATCTGTTGTTGTGTAGAAAAAAATTTAAATTAAAAAATGAGAGCTTATTTTGTGAATTGAAATATATATTTACAAGCCTTTTGTGGCCAAAAATTAGGTATCTATCCATTTACTGATTTTTCATAATTCCTAATCAAAATATCATAACTTATCATAACTAATGCCAGATTTCTCTAATTACTAAAGGCTGCCCCTTTCTTACCATCAACTGCAAGCTCACATTTAGATCTGCCTCAATAAAATCAACAACCAGTGGATAGAACAAAGTCTCTGCACAACATTTTTTTTCTTTTTCAAAAATTTGTTCCACGTAGATGTATGTCTATGCTATTTCCATTTCCATAGCTCCTTTCACACAGTAATTCCAGTAAATTGCCATAAAATTACTGGAACAACTTTACCAGCAAAAACAAAAATGCACTGTTCACACAGGCAGTGATATTTCATATTTTTACTGGTTAAGCTCCATTCTCACATCAGTTTCAAAATACTGGTAAATTCTGTGACCACTTAACTTCCTGTCTAACTACTATCCTATCAAAATGAAGGCATAAAATGGCAAAAAAAAAAAAAAAAAAAAAAGACTTTCACATTCATGCAGCAGCAGCTGCTTTTGGCCCAGAGACATCATATATAGCTTCAAACCCAAGTAGGGTTGTCAGGTTTTTACAACAAAGCTCGCCCAAATGCTACTCAAAATTAGCCCAGTCGGGTTTTGAGGGCGGTCCCGTTTGAAAACATTGCGTTCCGGGGGGTAAAATACATGTTTTTTGGCAGGGTTCCCCTGGTAAAATTAGCATTCACGTTACTGTGGCCGCTTCAACTAGTGAACATAAAAAAACAACCTTTTTTTTTTTTCTTTTTTTTTTTTTCAAAACCGAAGACTTGGCAATACTGCCAAAGTACACAGCATTAAGTAGGGTTGGGTACAGTTTGGTACCTTTTTTTTTTTGGTACTTTACTCTGAGTAATTGCAAAAACATTTATTTCAGTGAAAAAATGACCCCAAAACTTGCAATTTCAACATTTTAAACAGGGCCCTACAATCTTTTTCTTTCTTTCTTTTTTCCAGAACTGTTTGATAATCAAATGATGGCTTTAAACATTTATTTATTTTTAATCAAATAAAAATTAAACCCTTTTATTTTTATGCAAACAAACAGGGTTTCTGTTCAAATATATAATAATATATTGGAAGAAACATTGTGTGAATATTCCTTTTAAAAAGGATTTTTTTTAACCTACAATTAAATGTTAGCTAGTTATCTGTTAATATTTATTTTTTATCACTTAATTGTTTTATTTAAAGGGGTCATCGGATGCCCATTTTCCACAAGTTGATATAATTTTTTAGGGTCTTTAATGAGAAATCTATAATATACTTTGGTTAAAAATTCTCAATGGTTGTGTAAGACAACACCCTTTTTACCTTGTCAAAATTCTTGCTCTGCAAAAATCATCCCATTCTGTTCAAGGCTGTTTTAAATGCAAATGAGCTATGCTCGCCCCGCCCCTCTCTTCTCTCTGTGGAGTGAGGAGCTGCTCAGAGAGATTGTTTACTTTAGCCGCGAAACATGCTAACTAGCACGTTATTAGGAAAGGTGATTGCAGAGATTCATAAAAAAAACCCTTATACTCACTTCTGCTGTAGGTGAAGCTGGATCAAAAATGATTTGTGCGAACATAGATGCATTAATGTAGATCGGGAGGCGCATTCCCTTCACAAACAAACGTAATCCACTGCATCTTCAGCGGCTCAGATGTCGGGAGTAAATGACGACCACTATGTTCATTATTACATCGAGCAACACAACACCTCAATCGCTCAATCAGAGATATTTTAGTCTAATTTACATCACTGCTCCGGCATCGAAACAGTGGAGGTCAGACTGTGACAGCTGATCTGAGGTAAGACGTCTATCAATCAACTATCATGGGAGCGGCCTCTGTCGGTTTGACGCCACACCAACAGGCATCTGAGAATGGCTCGATTTGAAAAAGGGAATATTATTTTTACAGATTAATTAAAAACCATGGATTTCTGTCATTATAGGGTAGATTTGTACATACACTGCCAACACACATTAATATTCAAACAACATGTAAAAGTGAACTTGGCATCCAATAACCCCTTTAAATTTGACAGAAAATGAAATATATAAAGACGTACATTATTCTGTACAAAAGTAATACAAGAGTAATATATTTTCTGGTACATGTTAAACCATACTTTTATTCTGACAGGTTTCGTTGAAGTTTCTATGTGCATACAGTATGTAATGATGCTAACTTTCTCAAATGAAATGGTAAAATTCTCATGAAGTGACTCTCACAGCAGCTCTGGAGATTAAGTTCATGTGTTCATGTCGTCCTATAGCAGTGGTTCCCAAACTGGGGGGCGCGGAGTTATGATAAGGGGGACGCGGCAAGGCTAGTGTACAGCCAATTTTTATAGAAATTCGAAAGAGATAAACTTCTGAAAATATCTTATACGCGCACCCAATGTGTGTGACGCTCCGCTCAATATTCCGCTCTATGAATGAATGTGCGTTCCGTTTAGTTGCTCACGGCCCAAATGAATGCTCCACTCGTGTACCGCTTATGCTTAACGGAAATACAAAGTCCGCTCAACGCGCCGACAGAAAAATTCTATGTATACTTGTTCCTGTTTGCAATGGCGTCGCATACTGTTGTACTGGACAGCGCTGGTAAAATGACGCTACCCTCTCTTGACAGTATGCTGTGCTCACATGCTTTGATACTAATAGCTTTGTAGGACTATACATTATTTTGATAATTAGTCAAAAAAGTTATCTCTGATTTTGTTTCATAGAACTGAATAAAATTAATATATTCATATATTTTCTGTCCAATTTTATTGTTACTTTCAATAAATGTGGTTATTTTATTGGCTTGTGATTTTTTTTTA
>JAHKKF010524223.1:0-26150 GCA_019740295.1 Labeo calbasu | reverse complement strand
ACTTTTACATGTTGTTTGAACATAAATGTATGTTGGCAGTAAAGTATCTTGTCTGTGTGACGTCACAAAAACCCAGGCCGCTTCCACAATAGTTGATTGACACTGCCGTCTTACTTTAGTCCCGCCCTCAGTGAGCTGTGAACAGTCCGACCGCCATTGTGTCGACTCCGGTGCAGGGGAAGATAAGAATGTCTCCAACTGAGCGATTGAGGTGTTTTGCTGTTGGACGTAATAATGAACATAGCAGTCTTCATTTGCTCCCGACATCTGAGCCGCTGAAGACGCAGAGAATTAACGATACTTTCGTTTTTGAAGGAAATGCACCCGGTGAACTACATAAATGTGTCTATGTTCGTGATCCACATCCACAATGCAGCTAAAGTAAACAGGCTCATCAGCCCACAGAAGAGAGGGGTGGAGTGAGCAGAGCTCATTAACATTTAAAGGGACATGCAACAAAACAGCTCGCTGTGAAAATGACTGATTTTGACAAGGTAAAAAGGGTGTTTTTAAAAACTACCACTGAGAAATTTTAACAAAAATACGTTACAGACTTCTCATTAAGACCCTAACGAATCATATCAACTTGTGGAAAATGGCCATCCGATGACCCCTTTAACATCCTTAAATTAAGAAATATTTACTTGTTTGTAAAGTGAATGAAAACGTAGTGTAGATCTGTTGAAAGTTGTAATGCAACTCATTGTGTGCTCCCTAGACATTTACATTTAAAAAACACGTTGACATATTGTGTTCCCTTCAATTAATTACTTACATTTTCTGCAGAAACCCCCTTTTTGGAACTTTTGGAATTTTAAGAGAGCATGTGAAAGAGTTTGCATTATTGAGCAATACCTAAATAAATGCAGTTTGCTCATTCATATAGTAAATTGTTAAACAGCCCAAACTCACAAATCATGGTTGAGGGAGATGATTTGAAGCGCCTCAGAGCTGCAGTGTTAACGCTCTTCGGGGAGGTCAACTTTCAAATGGCTAGCTATTAGCTGTCACACATTAACCTGGATTCGAGAAAGCATTTAAACATCGATAAAATTACACACCTTTAAGTCTATAAGGACATGTATCCTTTCAATATAGCATTACCTTTCTCGTGCCTAATCAATAATTCATTCCTTTCTCAGAGTCCTTTTTATTTCTTAGGAGTAATTTGTGTGTAACTCAATATCAGTAAATACTGTTAGTGAAGTATCTTCTCTCCTTCTCTCATTACAAACAGCTCCATTGACCTGCCTATGACACGTGACACAATCACAAAGAAACATTTCTGAAAATGTGACTGTTTCTAAATGTGTATTTTAAAACTGTTGATTTTTGCTTTTGGTCTTTCTCTCTCAGCACGGTATCTGGCCGGGCGAGGCGGTGCTGATGATGCTGGATGACGTGGAGTTGCAGTGGAAGCGGGGTTACCTGTCACACCTGCGGTCTGCTATGGAGCTGCTCATAGGGGTCGTGCTTGGGGAACATCTGGACAAGGTGTGATGCGTCTGGAAACATATTTAACATTTAAGGACTTTCCATAAATTCAAGATTTAATTTGTTAAAGTATCTAATAACCATCTCCACTGACATTAAGCACAACTGTGTTTTTGTAGGAGCTCATTCCAAGACTGTGGCTGGTACAAAAACAAAAGACCCAGAAGATCGGTGAGAAGACGATGACATTAATGTTCTAGAATTGAAAACAGGCTTTCTGATAATCTTTCTCTCTCTGATCTTCTTTAGATTGCACTGGCTACATTCCACACATAGGTGAGAGATTAATAGGTTTGTCAATCAAACAATGAATTATTTATTGTCATTAAAATGCATTGTCATTCAGCAGCTATAGTCATTGAGGCTGTCAGTGCAATAGTTTCTGTTATTTCTAATATTTATTTAGTAACGCAGAAATTTTGCTTTTCGTTTCAGTGTGGAACTGGATATGTGATGCTGCAGGTATGTGTGTTTATATAAATGTGGGGTTGACAAGGTTTTTTAATGTTTTTGAAAAAAGTATTTTATGCTCACCAAGAGTGGATTTGTGTGATCAAAAAGTACAATATAACAGTTTCATTTTTTATTTTAAAAGATCTTTTTTGAATATATTGTAAAATGTAATTTATTCCTTTGATGCAAAGCTGAATTTTCAGCATCATCACTCCAGTCTTCAGTGTCACATGATCCTTCAGAAATAATTCTAATTAGCTGATTTGGTGCACAAAAATAAATAAATAAATAAATAAATAAAAAATAAAATAAAATAAAATAAAATGCCACACTGCAATTCAGAGTTTGGAATCAGTAAAACTTGTAATGTTTCTTCTTGTAAAAGTCTCTTATGCTCATCAAGGCATTTGAAAAATACAGAAAAAAAACAGTAATTGCTAAATATTATTACAATATAAAATGGTGGTTTATATTTTATTATACTTTAAAATATAATTTATTCCTGTGGTGCAAAGCTGAATTTTCATCAGCTGTTACTCCAGTCTTAAGTGTCACATGATTCTTCAGAAATCATTCTAATATGCTGATTTATTATTAGAATTCTATGTTGGCAACAGTTGTGATGCCGATTTTTATTTTTTGGAAACTGTGATTTTTTTCAGGATTCTTTGATGAAAGACAATATAAGTCTTACTATCACTTTTTTATCAGTTTTTATCAAGTACTATCACTTTTTATAAATTTAACACATCTTTGTTGAATAAAAGTATTAATTTCTTTAAAAAAAGAAAGAATAAAAATGTACTGACCCCAAACTTTTGAACGACAGTGCATATAGTTCTATTTTAAATAAATGCTGTTCAAAGAGTCCTGAAAAAAGTATCACAGGTTCCAAAAAAATATTAAGCTTGTTTCCAGCACTAATGATAAATCAGCATATTAGAATGATTTCTGTGAATTCAGTGTAATGATGCTGAAAATTCAGCTTTGATCACAGGAATAAATTAGATTTGAATGTATATTAAAATAGAAGAACATTCTTTATAATATTTCACAATAATACATTTTCTGTATTTTTGATCAAATAAATGCAGCCTCGATGAGCATGAGAAATTTCTTTAAAAAAAACTTCTGATCCCAAACATTTGAATGGCATTATATATATAATCATTTAAAATTTAAATAATTATAATTAGAAGTGCGCTGTTTTTTTGATCCAGATATATATTCACTGTTCATTTTCTTGACACGATACACACAAGACATAAATCTAACCATAACTTATGCCCTATTTTACAGTGGAGATCACGTTTGACCCAGAGACGGCCAACCCTGCTCTCCTTCTGTCTGAGGACTGCAAGCGCATGCAGTGCGGTTTAGAGCGGCGTGATGTTCCCCACAGCCAGCGGCGCTTTGACGGCTGGTGGTGCTGTCTCGGTTCTGAGGGCTTCTCATCGGGACGCCGGTACTGGGAGGTAGAAGTGGGTGACCGTGATTGGCGTCTGGGGGTGGCCAAAGAATCAGCTCTCTGCAAAGGCTACAGACCACTGAACACCCAGAGTGGATACCTGACCCTCAGGCTGGAGCGGGGCTCCGAGCTCAAGGCCTTGACCACACCGCCTACACCCTTGCCCCAGTCGCTCATCCCGCGGAGGGTGGGGGTCTACCTGGACTACGAGGAGGGGCAGCTGTCCTTCTATGACACCCAGAAGCGTGCGCACATCTACACATACAGCGAGAGGTTCACGGAGAAGCTTTACCCGGTGTTTGGGACGGTGGAGATGGTGCGCGAGATGGTGATCAGGCCTGCAGACCTGAGGGAGCGATGTCTCTGTAAGGGACAATGTCTGTTTTGCTAAATATGAGTACACAAAAATTACACACACCATAAAGCAACAGTATTTGATCAATGCTTAGAAAAAAATATAAGTGGATAGAAGGAATTTTACATTTTTAGCATAGCCAAAGCTGTGATTTCTGCACTACAGTAGCATCACCAAGGAATTGCAAAAATACTGTTGTTAAACAATCTGTGAGTGGTCAGATGAACAGATAGTCCCGCCCAAAACTTGTCACAGAGAGATCTGCAGTGATGACGTAGTTTTGTAGGCCAGTGCGGAAGCTCATTTCTGGGTTGTTATTATATTACAATTACATTCTTTGTGCAGCTACTTTATTTTTTAAAAATATGCTAAGGGCTTGTTTGCTCAAATGTACTGATGCATGAGAGCTGGAAATGTTCATGATTCCACTAAAAAGCTGATGTTTTAAGTGCTTTTGTCACATTTTGTTCCAGCTCGAACTGCTTGATTTACAGATTCCATTAAGACTTTTTGCAGATAATCTGTTTTTTTTTTCTATTTTAGGAAATTAAACGCAAAATCTCCTCAGTCAAATAGAATGTTCAACATTCAAAATGGAACTGACAGCAATTATGGCTGTGATATATAGCTTGTGATTGTTCTTGCATCTATTTACCCACATACAGTTGAAGTCAAAGGTTTACATACACCTTTACAATTTTACCAAAATAAGAGGGATCATACAAAATGCATGTAACCTTTTATTTAGTACTGACCTGAATAAGATATTTCACATAGAAGACGTTTACATATAGTCTATAAGAGAAAATAATAGTTAAATTGATACAAATGACCCTGTTCAAAAGTTTATGTACACTTGATTCTTAATACTGTGGTTGTTACCTGAATGATCCACAGCTGTTTTTTTCTTTTTTTTTTTTGTTAAGTGATAGTTGTTCATGAGTGCCTTGTTTGTCCAGACACAGTTAAACTGCATGCTGTATTTCAGAAAAATCATTCAGGTTCCACAAATTCTTTCTTTTTTAGCATTTTTGTGTATTTGAACCCTTTCCAATAATGACTGAATGATTTTAAGACCTATTTTTTCACACTGAGGACAAATGAGAGACTCATATGCAACTATTACAAAAAGTTCAAACGCTTGTTGATGCGCCAGAAGAAAAAAGAATAATGCATTAAGAGCCAGGGGGTGAAAACGTTTGAACCGAATGAAAATTATTTTTAAAACTTTAAATATTATTTTGCCTAAATATATTTTTTTCATTAAGTACTGTCCTTCAGAAGCTACAGAAGATACTTACATGTTTCCCAGAAGACAGAATAAGTTAAATTTACTCTGATCTTCAAATTCTAAAAGTTTTCACCCCCGGCTCTTAATGCATCGTGTTTCCTTCTCAAGCATCAGTGAGCGTTTGAACCTTCTGTAATCGTTGCATATGAGTGCCTTAGTTGTCCTCAGTGTGAAAAGATGGATCTCAAAATCATACAGTCATTGTTGGAAAGGGTTCAAATACAAAAAAAAATTCTGAAAAACCATTTATGAGACCTAAAGGATTTTTCTAAACAACAGCAGGCAGTGTAACTGTTCAGGACAAACAAGAGACTCATAAACAACTATCACTAAAAAAAACAGCTGTGGATCATTCAGGTAACAACACAGTATTAAGAATCAAGTGTATGTAAACTTTCAAACGGGGTCATTTTTATAAATTCAACGATTGTTTTCTCTTGTGGACTATATGTAAACGTCTTTAATGTGAAATATCTTATTCAAGTCAGTACTAAAAAAAAAAAATATGCATATTGGTAAAATAATTAACATTTTGCAGATTCTGCAAGGTGTATGTAAACTTTTGAAAAACACTGTTTTTATGTGCATGGACTAGAAAAAGATTACAATTTCAAAACCTAAAACCAAAATATTTTTTTGCTGACTTGAATGCACTATTTCCCCCAAATCTAGCATTAGCAAGTATTAGATATACAGTACTCACATTCAACTCCATGTTTGTTTCAGTAACATAAGAAAGCATATAGAGGGCAGTGTCAGTACATACTCCTCTAATCAACATAAAGCATTTCAGTAGGTCATTCGACAGTGTGCTAAAAATCTGACTGCACCTAAATCTGTTTCTAATAAACAAAGCTGACACAAGGAGTCGACTGTGGTAAGATGATTTATTGGTGCGGTAATCTAATATGCAGTGAGAATTTTTGCATACTACATACTATGGCTTTAATATAATGGTGAAATGCAATTTTAATACGAAACTCTAAAATAAGATATATTTTTCCAAATCCAAAGTACCATACACATCATTAAAGGCAGTAAAAATGTAATTCAAGAATACACAGGTGTGAGATTGGTATTTTTTTCCATATTGCCAGTAGTGTACAAACCTGGAAGAGTTTATGTCATCTGAAATGCAGCCACAGGCCTGAAGTTGCAACAGCACATCTTGCAACCAGGCAATAAAAAAACAAACCTCAGTAACATATTTACAGTCCTAAGAATCGAGTCCATATGTATGTGCTTATGTGTTGCAACATTTTATGCAACCCTTAACGAGTAAAAAAAAGTTGATTTAGGAGGAAAAATACTAATGAGTTAAAGTATAATTCAAGACACATGGCATATTTGTTGTGAAAATACATATGGAAAACCTACATGCTCAAAAAACTTAATACATCTTGAAACTTGAAAGTAACATCAGTGATATAAACATCATGATACGAAACCTGCCGAATTCAAACCTCGTCAAAATGAACGCAATCAAGCTCAAATGAGCGACTGTATCCCACGCCACACGTGTCAATAACATGGAAAAAGTTTTAACAAATACCTGTTTGGAAGCAATAAGATAACACTAAAAGGTTTAAGTCTTTACATTCAACAAAATATCAAGGCGGCTTGAAGACTTTGGTCTTTATGAGCAATAATCCCGAGGAATCCAAGCACTCAGCTGTGCTCATGCTCACATAAACCATATGTTGTGCACATTGGTTTAGTTTGACTTGAGTGTATGTTTGCACTGTTGCTCTGCCATTTGATTTCAGCTGAAGGCAAAAGAAAGTTAAATTAGGCCTCGTAGTACTGTCTTTCCACCTTCTTAGTGATGGTGCTGCTGGACATCACTCCTCTCTGCACCATCTCCACCTGCCGCGTGATGGTGCCGCCCGACTCTGTGATCTGCCTGCTCGACATCATCATCATCCCGTCTAGAAAAAACACATCAGGCATAAAAAGAATGATGGAAACACGCTAATGTTACAATAAAATCTTGCACCTAGAATTTATTAACTGAAATAGAAATAAATTGGAATAAAATAAATTTTTTATTAACTGTGTTACATTTTTAATACATTTTTATAACGTTATCATACACATAGCACACTGTATGGTATTTCCAGAAATGTTAGATGATTAAACAGAAATGTGTATTTAATTTAATAAATTATAATAAATATCATAAAATATTGCTTTTTTACTACCGATTATTGGCCTGACTGATTATCGGTGCCGATATTAAGCATCGGTTATCAGTATCAGTAATTTTCAAAACTGATTTGTCGATAAAATCATTTAAAATCATTTAAAAGACTTTTTTTTTTTTTTTTTAACGCCAGATGTATAATCATCATCCTGTCTAGAAAAGACACAGCAGACACAGATAGAATAAGGGGAAAACATTTATATTATGTTAGATGTTAGATGATTAAGAGCAATATATATTTAATAAACTGTATTAAATATTATAAAATACTACTTTTTTTGTAGGGGTCAACTGATTATCTGCCTGGCTGATTATCGGTGCCGATATTAAGCATCGGTTATCGGTATCAGTAATTTTCAAAACTGATTTGCCGATAAAATCATTTAAAAGCATTTAAAGAAAGTTTTTGTTTTGTTGTTTGTTTGGTTTTTTACACCAGATGTATAATCATCATCCTGTCTAGAAAAAACACATCAGACACAGACAGAATGAGGGGAACACATTTATATTACAATATTTTGTAAAAAAGTTTTTTTTTTTTTTTACAATAAATATTTAATTTATAGAAATCTAAATAAATTGCAATTAAAAAAATGTAATCTTTAATAAATTTTTAACGTTATCATACACACAACATACTGTATGGTATTTCCATAAATGATAGATGATTAATAGAAATATCTTTTTAATTAAATAAATAATATTAAATATTATAAATTACTACTTTTGGAAAGCATTTTTATGGTTATCTGTATCGGTAATTTTCAAAACCAACTGGCTGATATAATCATTTAAAAGCATTTAAAGAAAGTTTTTGTCAGAGCCTTTGATATTCTTAATTTTGATATTAATTTTCATTTTTACACCAGACGTAAATCATCATCCCGTCTAGAAAAAACACATCAGACCCAAATAGAATGCAGGAAACACATTTATATTAGAAATAATGGCTTTTATGGAGAATTTAATAAATTGCAATAGAAATAAATTGAAATAAAATACCACTTTTGTCAACTGCATTATATTTGTAATACATTTTTATTTATTTTTATGTATTTATTTTAATTAAATGTTGAAATTTTTAACATTATAATACACACAACATACGGTATGGTATTTCCAGAAATGTTAGATGATTAATAGCAATATATATTTAAAATACTACTTTTTTTTGTAGGGGTCTACTGATTTTCATTTATATTACAATAAAGTCTTTAATCTAGAATTCAATTAACTGAAATAGAAACAAAATGGAATAAAATAAAATTCCCATCAACTGCGTAAAATTTTTAATAATGTTTTGTTTATTTATTTTAAATACATTTTTACATTTTTAATGTTATAATACAACATACTGAATGGTATTTCCAGAAATGTTAGATGATTATTAGAAATATGTATTTAATGTTAAAAAATGATATTGAATATATTATAAAATACTATTTTTTTGTAGGCCAGTTTGTCTGGCGATTATCAGTGCCGATATTAAGCATTTTTATGGTTATCGGTATCAGTCTTTTTCAAAACCGATAAAATATTTTAAAAGCCCGTTTTATTCTTAATTTTGACATTAATTTTCATTTTTACACCAGACATATATATTGGTTCAAAATATTTCAGTTAACGGATTACTTGAAATAATAATAATAACTGGTATTGGCTCTGAAAAACACACATCGGTTGACCCCTCCTTTATTGTTATATTTTATAATAATATTATTAAAACTTTCCACAGTGGTCTATTTTAATCCAAATAATCAAACATAAATAATAATCAACAGGTTCAAGTGATAATTTCAATAATTTATTTTTGTTTTCTGAAAACAATGTGGTGAACATTTTGTGGTGTTGTACTGCAAAACTAAAACCTATTTTAATGTTTTAATTAAAATAAAAGACTATTAGAAGAAAATAAATTAGACAATATTAAACTTAATTTTTAGATTTATTTGATTAAAAAATGTATTTAACATATTAAAAAATAAGCATAATTACTCAAAATGAATTATGTTTTGTATGTCTATATTCAATGTTATAAAATATCTACATATTTTTAGTTATATTTAGCAAAAATAATGTGGTCTAATTTTGTCCAAAGAATTAAACATAAATATTAATCAATAGTTAAGTTGATGTTAATTCATTTTCTTTTTTTTTCCTTTATTTTTTGCGTATTTTTGAGCATTCTCATTTGAGAAAAAATAATTAGTCAGAATGAATTATATCATTATTTTAGTTGGCTAAAACATCCTGGGTGGCCAAATCAACCGAAATCTTCACTCATGAATCGAAAAAGAACAAATTCTTTGATTGTGAATTATTTTGTCCCCTGGAAGATATAGTGTGTGTTGTTACCTGGAGACACGAAGGGTTCTGAGAACATGCTGTGTGAAGTGATCTCTGTTGGTAGGTTAAACACCTCTCTCTTTGTGAGTGAATGACTGCTGTACTGTGACATAGAGCCTGAGGAGGACCAGAAAAGAAGAAGAGATCATTTACAAAAAAGTTCCAACAAACAGCATTTATGACCAGTGATTTTCCTTAAAGAATACATAAAAATGTATTTATAAGATAGAGCATTCAGCAAGAATTAATATAAGGTAAGACTAATATAAGGTAAGATTTTTTTATTGCTGAAATATTAAACAGTTAACCGTGAGATGCATATTATAAAAAGGCCTAAAGCTGTAACACTTTCTCTGTCACACGGTTTACTGTTCTGCATACCTCCATCTTGGGATTCAATGGTGATGATTCCCTCTCGCTCCGGTCCAAAACCCTGTGTGGTCTGGGCCTGAACTTTGAATTTGTACGGCATGTTTTCTTTCAGGTCAGACACAGTCAAGGAAGTTGCAGCGTTGCCATTCACCTGGAAGGAGCGAAGATCTCCTGCAAGGACGCCACAAAGATAAAGCCTTAACAAGGAAGCTAAAGAACCGGGGTTGTTTCTCATTATTGCAGTTGTGACTGCTGTGCACATTTACATACATTCAAAGTACAGATATGTCAAATGTCAAATAAAAAATGTGTCAGATGACTGACCTCCACCATGCAGCTGTTCGCAGGTAACCACGTAGCCCAGGATGTCCCCGTTGGGTTTGCGGGGTTTCTCCCAGCTCAGCTGCAGCGTGTCTGGACTCAAAGCTGTGAAGATCAAAGGTCCTGGAGCGCTGGGAGTGCTGAGTGTGAATGGGGATCCTAAACGGCAGCACGCACATTTATACACGTTTTAGTATATGACACATGCAATCGTGTTAATATTTAATTTAGCTACTTTGCCCTCTATAGGTAACAAAAAATAACAATAAGACAATGAAGCTCTCACCTGGCATTGGGCTCAGTGGACTCTTGGGGTCGACAGCAGACTCAATGGTAATGACTCCCTCTCTCTCAGGACCCCAGCCTTCTCGACTCTGGGCCTTCACTTTGAAGATGTAGGAATGGTTGGGCAGGAGATCCTGAACCATCACAGAGTTCTGAGCAGGATTCTTTACCTCGATACGCTTTACCTCACCTATAAGAGAAACACAATCCAAAAATTAACAGACATCAAAAAGATATCATCCGTTATTATGTATATCATATATACAGTATAACAAAAAGCTAAATTATAGTATATAATAACTGTTTATACACACACACACACACACACACACACACACACACACAACCATCAATAAATTCATGAACATTGATTAATAATTACACTACATAAATATACTAATATACTAAAGTTATAATGAAGTGTATGACAATAAAAGACACTTTTAAAAAAAACTTAAGAAAGCTTCTGTTTTCATTATTATTTCTGCTTATATTTTATACAATTATGTACAGTCTATCTTAACTAAAATGTTATATATGAAAATGTTTATGTAAAAAATAAAGAAATTTATGATCATTAGCAATTTTGCAATTCATTTATATATTCATTTATATAACATATATATATCTATTTTACTCCAAATAAACAAATAATAATCAACAGGTTTAAGTGAAAACAATGTGTTGAAAATTTGCATGTTATATGGCAAAACCTGTGTAAATTAAAATGAAAGACTTAACTTAATTTTACAGATGTTTTTATTTGATAAGAAATGTATGTATTTTAAATTTTACATGTCACAAAATAAGCATAATTACCCAAAATGAATTAATTATGTTTTGTTGGTTTATTCGGTATTATAAAACATCTACTTATTTTTTAGTTATATTTAATAAAAATACTAGTAAAACGTATTTATAACTTAAAATATTGAGTTTATTTATTTTAATTTTTTGTGTTTTATATATACACACACACACACATGTTGTGTTTACATGTTTTATGGGGACATTCCATAGGCGTAATGGTTTTTATACTGTACAAACCCTATTTTCTATCGCCCTACACCTACCCTACACCTAAACCTAGCCCTCACAGGAGACTGTGCACACTTTTACTTTCTCAAAAAAAACTCATTCTGCATGATTTATAAGCCTGTTTCCTAATGGGGACCTCACAAATGTCCCCACAAGGTCAAAATTTACTGGTATTACTATCCTTGTGGGAACATTTGGTCCCCATAACGAGATAAATACCAGGTGCACACACGCAGTATGTGTCTGTGTGTGTCCATATATATATATATATACATATACACTGTACAAAATGGAACAATAGCCATAAATACATTGTATGGGTCAAAATTACAGATTTTTCTTTTATGCCAACAATCATTAGGATATTAAGTAAAGATCATGTTCCATGAAGATATTTTGTAAATTTCCTACTTTAAATATCTTAAAACTTAATTTTTGATTAGTAATATGAATTGCAAGGAATTTCTTTTGGACAACTTAAAGGCGATTTTCTCAATATTCTGATTTTTTTTTTTCACCCTCAGATTCCAGATTTTCAAATAGTTGTATCTTGTCCAAATAATGTCAGATTCTAACAAACATCAATAGAAAGCTTATTTATTCAGCTTTCAGATGATTTATAAATTATGTATAAATTTCAGTTTCGAAAATTTTACCCTAATGAATGTTTCGTGGTCTAGGGTCATACACATTTAATTGTCATCATGTATATATGGAAATAAATTGATAAATTATAGTATATACTTTCATATATTTAAAATGAATAGGTTATGACAACTACGACTGAGAAGAGATGGATCACCTCCATTGAGCAGCTGGTAAAGGACGCAGTAGCCCAGTACATCGGTCTCACAGTGGGGCTCCTGCCAGCTCACTTTCAGGGCCGTGGGCCCCAGGGCAGAGAACACCAGTCTGCTCGGAGTCTCAGGAACACCCGGGTTGAAGCGAGAGTCTGAGGGCACAAGCAGTGCAGACGGTAAAATGTCAAACCACAGAACAGACATATTTAATTTTGCAGCCACAAATTGTTTTATTGGTTTAGCACTGGGGAAACAGCAGGGAATTGGCTGAGGTGTGTCAGTCTGTAAGTAAGTGAAAGCAGAGATGCTTCAAACTTAATTACATTTCTCAGTACTATGACAGTAGCTCAGCTGCTTTTAAAATAGTTTAACAGATACTTTTCCAGTAACAAGCTAACTCTCAAAACCGTTTAGCATAAAAACGTTTTTAATTAAATCTGTTCATTTAGACAGTAAATAAACTGGTTCTAAAAAAAAAGATTCACTGAATCATTTGGTTCTTTTTTAAATAAATTATGGTGTTCTATTATTTGCCTCTATTGTAGACGCATCTGTTTATATTATATATTATCTCTATATCTATCTATCTTTATAGTATTCGCAATAAAAGATTAGCATTTACTTTAACTATTTTACAATATAAAATAGGAAGTTGCGGTTTTAAAGTAGCTGATGCTCTCCTGATGCACTGATGGTTGTTCCCGGGTTCACTCACCCTGAAGCACACTATCCAGGTTCTGCAGTGCATCGTTGATATCTTCAGACTGAGTACGAGCTCTGGAGCTCAAGCTGTAGCTGGTAGTTGTACTCTGGCTGAAGCTAGAGAGCCCTGAGAGACAGCCAAGCCACGGTAGGGTGGGGTACGGCGGGGTGTGGCGGGAAAAGGTTGGCAGGGAGCCGTCGTATGACGAGAAAACAGCGGGAGAACAAAAGGTGTAGAGATAAGACAAAAGGCATAAGGGGGAGAAAAAGAAGAGCAGGATTGAAGCGAGAGTCAAAAGCCAAAAGCTGCACCTTGCGAGGCAGTATATCAAATTTCATTGGCTTTGTGTACGCAGATCTACCAAGCTCAATTTACCTAATTTGTCCAAAATCCCACCAGACAGGTTTCCCATCACGATAGAATCCCTCACACCATCACTGTCCGTGTAATGCCTGTTATCAGAACGCTTCCTCATGATCACTTCCTCTTTGAGAAGTCCGCCGTCCCTAAGATCGTATGTGTGTGTAGTTGAGCCTCCTGATTGTGACAAAAAACAATAATGGATTAATGAGCTATGGAGACAATTGACAAATTTGTTTTTGAACCACACA
This sequence comes from Labeo calbasu, assembly GCA_019740295.1. Lineage (NCBI taxonomy): Eukaryota > Metazoa > Chordata > Actinopteri > Cypriniformes > Cyprinidae > Labeo > Labeo calbasu. Next base: position 12,410 of record JAHKKF010524223.1, on the reverse strand, counting down.
GTTTCAGTCAAAACTGTACATACACCTTGCAGAATCTGCAAAATGTTAATTATTTTACCAAAATAAAAGGGATCATACAAAAATAATTTTTTATTAAGTATTGTCCTGAATAAGATATTTGACATAAAAGACATTTACATATAGTCCACAAGAGAAAATAAGAAAAATGACCCTGTTCAAAAGTTTACATATGCTTTTTTTTCAGCATTTTTGTGCATTTGAACTCTTTCCAACAATGAATGTATGATTTCGAGATCCATCTTTTCACACTAAGGACAACTGAGGGACTCATATGCAACTATTACAGAAGCTCACTGATGCATCAGAAGGAAAAATTATGCATTAAGAGCCAGGGGGTGAAAACTTTTGAACAGAATGAAGAGGTGCTCATTTTTCTTTTTTCACCTAAATATCATAGTTTTTTTTTTTTTTTTTTTTATCTAGTACTGCCCTTTAGAAGAATAGCGAGCAGTTTAACTGTTTAGGACAAACAAGGGACTCATAAACAAGAAAAACATTTTAAAAAAAGCACACAGCTGTGGATCATTCAGGTAACAACACAGTATTAAGAATCAAGTGTATGTAAACCTTTGAACAGGGTCATTTTTATAAATTCAGCTATTATTTTCTCTTGTGAACTATGTAAATCTCTTTTATGTGAAATATCTTATTCAGGTCAGTACTAAATAAAAACGAACGTGCATTTTGTATGATCCCTCTTATTTTGGTAAAATAATTAACATTTTGCAGGTTCCTCAAGGTGTATGTTAACTTTTGACTTACACTGAATCAAAGAATGATTTATAAACCCTCAAACGAAAATTCTGCCATCATTATTCACCCTCATGTCATTCCAAACCCATATGACTTTCTTACTGTAATGGAACACTAAACCAAACAGGCTTGGAACAACATGAGAATGAGTGCATTGGTTTTTTAGCATCTAATTGTCTGATACCTTTGCCGGAAATGTATGTTGTCGTGCTGCTGTGATTGGTCGCACCGGGACGGGGTGTGGAATGGCTGTACGTGGATGAGGAGGTGCTGACGTTGCGGGAAAGGGAACTGCTTCCTCCTGGGAACAGGAAATTCTGATCCCACTTCCCATTTACAAACTGATCTGTAAGGACACATAAAGAAGACAATATTATGAATTAGCATAGCAACATAGTGCATTAGAATTCACAGTTAGCGTTCCAGAATAGGGCCGTGAACGACGCCCCAGAGGAGGGAATCACCTCAACAGACCCAAACTGCAGAAAGCCTCTAAATTCAGCCGAAGAAACGCTATTTTTATGGTAGCAATGCAATTAGCAGTCTAAATAAGGATGCCAATTAGCACTCTGATACTCTTGATGCCAATTAGCACTCTAGCACAGCTTTGGGTTGACGTTGGGTGTGGATGGCATACTGTCTGCCAGGGACAGGTCTTCACCTTGTGGCAGGGTCTGTGCATGACTATCGCTGGCATCTGTGGCCGGGCTCAGGCGGGGGGGGATGATGTCAGCAGGCAGTTTCCAGGACACTTTACGGAGATCCAGGTCCGAACCGACTAGCTGGACATGCTTCCAGCGTGAGCCTTCGGTAATCATGTGGGAAAGCAAGCAATGCACAGAGGATGTGTGTGCTGTCCATGCTCAACTTAATTCAACCAAAACTAAAAATTCTGTCATTAATTAGCCCATTTTCAAACCCCTATGACATTCTTGAATACAGAAGATGTTAGACAAAACTTTGAAGCAAAGTGAAGAGGGCTATAAAGCTCCAAAAATGGACAATTCTGTCATTAATTACTCACCCTCATGTCGTACCAAACCTGTAAGATCTTCATTCATCTTCGGTACACAAATTAAGATATTTTTGATTAAATTCAAGAGCTTTCTGACCCTGCATAGACAGCAATGCAACTACCACGTTTAAGGCCCAAGGTTTAAGTTAGTAAGGACATTGTTAAAATAGTCCATGTGACATCAGTGGTTCAATTTTACGAAACTACGAGAACACCTTTTGTGTGCAAAGAAAACGACTTTATTCAACAATTTTGTGAAAGTGAGGCGAAGACTGACATGGAAGAGAACAAGTTGTGGAATAAAGTCGTTATTTTTGTTTTCTTTGCGCACAAAAAGTATTCTCATAGCTTCATGACATTATGGTTGAACCACTGATGTCACACGGACTATTTTAACAATGTCCTTACTACCTTTCTGGGCCTTGAACGTGTTGGTTGCATTGCTGTCTATTCAGGGTCAGAAAGCTTTTAGATTTCATCAAAAGTATCTTAATTTTTGTTTCGAAGATGAACAAAGGTCTTATGGGTTTGGAACGACATGAGGGTAAGTAATTAATGAGAGAATTTTCATTTTGGTTGAACTATCCCCAGTACATTTATATCCAATATGGACCACAATTATGGAAATTTTATGTTTTTATGTCATTTTAGGAGCTTTTCCCAATCACTGTGATTTTATGGAAAATAACTGCATCTAATTCTCTAAATGATGACAGAATTTTCATATTTGGGTGAACTGTTCCATTAACAGCTAGAGTTAATGGAACAAGGCAAAGAAGGAAAGAAGAAAAGGTGGGAAGCTGATGTTTTCTGAGCCCATCCATAATGCTAGCGCCGTTTAGCAAGGCCGAGTAGACATTGTGATCATTCTTGCCAAATACGAGCCGAAGGAGCCCAAACTTTACAGCTAGAACATTCACTGAACGCTGCACAAACAATAAGTTTAACTTCCATAAAGAGCCCAGTCACCCAGTTTTACAAAGCCAGAAAGAAAAAGATACCGTTCCATGGCAAAGGCAAGTGATTGTGGGATCTTCAGGGGACTAGAAAGAGCCTTTCGATTTCAACAGGAGCTGCATACGAATGATGTAAGAACATCATCCTGTTACGCTGCAGATGAAGGCAGACCATGGCCATGTCTGACTGCCATTGACCAGTAGTTTCTACAGGTCAGCGTAGCACGAAAAAGCTTTCGAATGCTTGAAACAATTCCATGCAATACAGACAAGCATTGACATGTTTTGGAAAACACAAGTCTTGTTTTAGTTCCCTACTATCCCTGATGGTGTCCCCTTTACCAAGAGTTGCATGGCCAACCAGTTTACCCATGCTGGTTGCAATTTATCCTGGTCTTTTCAGCAAGAATGTGCAGCAAACACACTACTGTTCAAGTTTGGGGCCGCCAAGATTTTTATGTTTTTGAATAAAGCCTCTTATACTTAACAAAGCTACATTTATTTGACCAAAAATACAATAGAATAATTAAAGTGAAATATTAATTAATTATTATTACAAATGCAATTTATTCCTGTGATGCAAAGCTGAATTTTCAGCTTGATTACTCCAGTCTTCAGTGTCACATGATCCTTCAGAAATCATTCTAAGATACTGATTTGGTACTTAAGAAACATTTCTTCTTATTATTAACTGTTTAATATTTTTGTGGAAACTGTGATGCAAACGTCAAAATATAATTACATATTTGTAACATTATAGAAAAGCTTTACTGTCACTTTTAGCCAATTTATTCCTTCCTTGCTTAATTAAAATATTACTGTCTACTTTCTGACCCCAAACTTTTGAACGGTGGTGTACATTGATTTCAATGTGTTGCAACAGTGCACCGCATCACAAAAGACACCCACCGTCAGTCAGATCTGTGACGCTTGGCCTCTGGCTACCCGTCGGGGATCGTAGTACTTCATTACTGTACATCAGATAGCTGTCATATTCATCACCAGCTTCTGCATCCACAATGGGAATGTCGGGAATGATGGGAACTATAAACCAGAACAAACAACACAATCAATTTACAGTCAGTACAATGGTTTATTAAGCAACTCATCAGTCCAAACTTGAGTTTGATTCCACTCCATTTTTGAGGCGCTTACTTGACATGGGTCTGGTAGGTTGCGTAGCCAGGTTGATTGTGGCGTCTCTGTACGGGCCCCAGCCCACCTTATTGCGAGCGCGCACTTTGTAACAGTAGGTCTGTGAAGGCTGCAGGTTCTCGATGAGCAGCATACGCTTTTTGGGGTTGTCAATCATCACCTTCTTAGAAGGTCCTATAGGCTCTGAACAGAGAAAGAAAGATGTGCATTTAGACATTTAGACAATATTACAATATTGACACACAGATGCTATAAAAAGTATTTTAAGACTCCTACTCTTGTCCTCGTCGATGGGTATGTAGATAACCTCATATGCAGTGATGACACCATTCGTTTCTGCTGGCTCTGCCCAGCTGACCTGAGTGACAGTGGGGCTGATGACATTGAAAGCCAGACGACCAGGTTCACCAGGTACTAGAGGGATAAAATAATTCAGATGGCCATGTTTGTGAGACAGAAACTTCAAAAAGCATCAGCGGGTATGCTAGAAAAAGCCAAGTATGAAAAGCATGACATGCATGCTTCCTAAAAACCACTAAAAAAAAACAAACACAAAATCCAGAGATTGACCTACCATCCTCTAGAGTCTGGCACTGGATGACATCGCTGTAATTGCCCTCTCCGAGTGCATTGTAGCCACAAACCCGCATCTCGTAATCGCAGTATGGGTAGAGATTTGTCAGCTCGGCTTGAGGAGTCTTCACATCCAACACCTGTGCATCAGCCTCAGGGTCTCCATAAATCCAGTATTTCACCTGGAAGCAGCAAATCACAGGTCAAATGACTTATTTCTCAACAGTCTTTTCACCTAAGCTACTGTCTGTTGAAATATTAAATGTAGCTCTAAATCTTTACAAGCAGAAATGGACTGGGACTAAAAAATAGCATGAGATATATGCGACCCTGGACCCTTGTCTAAAATAGAAAGGGTATATTTGTAGCAATAGCCGGTGGAATCAGTGGAAAGCTTTCCTGTGATGTATAAATCTCAATTTTGAGAATTGACACTTATGACTGGTTTTGTGGTCCAATGTCACATATGCTAACATGTCACAACCCACAGTGTACAATAGCCAGCTAGCCTGTATGTTTCACAAACACTACTGTTCAAAAGTTTGGCGTCAGTCTTTTTTTTTTTTAAAGAAATAAATAATTATAATTCATCAAGGCCACATTAAATTGATCAAAAGGGACAGTAAAGACATGTATAATGTTACAAAAGATTTCTATTTGACTTTATACTCGTCAAAGGATTCTGGAAAAACTATATCACAGTTTCCACAAAAATATTAAGCACAACAAAAATATTATGCACAATTGTTTTTGATAATAATAAGATAAATTCTTTAGAAATTAGCAACAGATCAGGATATTAGTATTGTTTCTGAAGGATAATGTAAAACTGAAGGCTTCACAGGAATATGTATTAAACCAGAAAACAGTTACAATAATATTTCACAATATTAAAGTTTTACTGTATTTTTGATCAAATAAAGCCTTGATGAGCCTAAGAGACTTCAAAAACTTTAAAAATCATTCATTTAATCATTTAATTCATATATACACTGCGTATGAATCAGTGTGTTAAATATTATATTCAATGTGTCTAAAATAGCACAATTAAATTTATATTATACATCTTAAATGAAGAAACCTACAAATAAAGTCACACTGTGACTTATAAAGCCTAAATGTTCTCCTGTCACATTCCTGGCTCTTGCAAATTTAAGTAAACACCATTAATCTCACCAGTAATCTCATATTGGTTAATGCTGTGTAAATATTGAAGCTTTTTTGACGTTTTTTTGTTCATTTACTAAACTTTACAAAGGTTAAAAAACGAATGCAACTGTATAATGTGTTATATAAGATATCATGTTATGTGAGCTACCTTGTAACCATTGGCATTTGGACTGGGGTTCCAGTTCAGACGGATGTTTTTAGGGCCGGTGGCGACAGCTTTGATGTTGGTTGGAGAGTAGAGGCGTCCTCCAGGAGATGTGGCTGACTGATTAACATATTCCATTTTCTGGAAATCCACTTTCCCATCCCCTGAAACGACGTAATGCAAATATTAAGTAACACTCATCTTCTGCTTACTGAAGAGTTTGTTTACAAAAACAATTTGCATTGACAGTTGGTTGCAAACATGGACCCCAAAACTGACTCTAAACCCACTGTTTTCTCACCTCTACCATCGATGACATTCACCACAGAGGTTTTCCTCTCTCCAATGATTGCATTGTTGCTCGGGTCGAACAGTTCTAGTTGGAAGGTCTCGGGTATAATGGGAGATGGATACGAACGAGGATCAATGACGATGTTCTTTTCCGTCTCACCAGGAGCAAATTTGAGAGGACTGGAAAGGTCGAAGCGTGAGGCTTTATTTGTGCGCCAGTACACAGTGGTCGGACCCTCCTGGCTTCGAGTGCGCACCACCGGGATGGAGTAGAGCGGGTCGGCTGTATTGTAAGTTTGAGTGCTCTTCTTAAACATCACAACACTTGGTTCTGAGGACATATGAGGACAAATTTAGGTTAAGTAGTAACAAAAAAAGTTACTTCTAAATCTGTAAGCCTGATATATACCTGGTTTATCTGCGATGGTGATAGTGGTGCGTGGGTAGCGACCCAGTTTAGCGCCTTGCCGTGGGTTACTCAGATCCATCACAAACTGTTTGACCTGTTTGTCCTCCAGCAGTCCATCTCCCTCCCCAAGCTCCAAAAGTTTCACCGGGACTGTCTTCTGTGTTTCCCCTGGTGCATAGCTCAAGTCTCCATCAACTGAGATGTAGTCCTATCAAGAGAAGAGAAAAATTAGCACACGATCAAACAAATAGGAATGATTTCAGGATGTTTTTTCAAACAAAGACATCCACATCACTTATTTAGCAAATATTATATCTTTGTTGTGGTCTAATTTTATTAGAGAATATATAATTAGAATATATAATTGGTTTAATCAAATCTATCAAATCAAAAATACAGAACTTAAAGGGATAGTTCACCTAAAAATGAAAATTGTCATTAATGTTGTTCCAAATCCGGAAGACCTTCGTTCATCTTCAGAACACAGGTTAAGATATTTTTGATAAAATCCGAGAGCTTTCTGACTTTGCATAGAAGGCAACGCAACTGACACGTTCAAGGCTCAGAAAGGTAGTAAGGATAAGGATATCAATAAAATAGTTCATGTGACATCCTAATTTTATGAAGCTACAAGAATGCTTTTTGTGTGCAAAGAAAACAAAAATAATGGCGCGTGTTATGGTACTGTCATTAACGCACATCGAAGACTGATAGGGAAGAGAAGATTTTGTTGAATAAATTGTTTTTGTTTTCTTTGCGCATTAAAAGTATAATTACGGTTGAACCACTGATGTCACATGGACTATTTTATCTATATTATTACTACCTGGGCCCGGGAAAGTTTCAGTTATGTTGTTGTGTATGCAGTTCTTGCTGTCGAAAGCTCTCGGATTTCACTCAAAATATCTTAATTTGTGTTTCTAAGATGAACGAAGGTCTTATAGGTTTAGAACGACATGAGGGTGAGTAATTAATGACAGAATTTTTTGTGTGAACTTTTTCCTTTTAAGGCGAAGTAAAACTGGTGTATTTTACCTTCTTGTCTTTGGCAGTGAGGTCACGGGTGCAGTATGTGACCTGTGTCCGTCCATCCTCTATGATCTCACGACTGATCGGGATGTTCGCCACACCATCCTGACGACTGTAGGTGTATGACGGCTGCAAGAAGGTGAAGATGCTCCTAGCTATGTGAGAATAAACAAACCCGATCAACGATTCTGACAGCCACCTAATATATACTTTGAAAACATTTTTAGTTTAAGAATAATCCTCAGGAAATTTGGCTGAACTCATCAATTAAACCCATCTTACCATGTTCCTTAATCACAGTGATGTTGACGTGATCTTTGCCGATCTTCGCAATTCCTACTGGAACATCAACGGCTTGCACAAGCAGCTCCTTCTTTTCATCATCCTCATCTTTGATAAAGAGGGGAACCCGGACATCCACTGACTCCACGCCCTCCTGAAACTCCACAGCACCTGCCGCTTCTACAAGACAGACATGGACCCATAAACATTAAATTCACATAACAAACTCAAAACCCAAAGTGTTGTTGTCGGTCTGTGGGTTGAGCAGGGTGTCTGTACCTCTGTCAGTTGCTACGGTGTAGTAGCCTGGAACCACTCTCAGATCCCGGAAGTTTCCAGCCTGAACCTGTTTATCTGTCAATTTCACAATATCTGGGTAACTGGCACGAGGGGCAGATAAAACCGTGTCCACAATCGTGTTGTTCTGTCTGTGGATGCAAATAAGAATTGTTATTGTTTCTCTTCAAGTTTTCAGATTGTAGATGTAGTCTCTGTACAAATGAGTAAATCTAACAAAGAAATATCCAGTTCATATTCATAATAAAGCTACAGATGTTATTAGTTTCAGAGCAGTGAGTGATTTTCTGTTTTTATTTTATTGTTTGAGTCATATTAAATGCATAGACAGCAGTATAAGTACTATATTTTACAATGCTGTCACTTAATACACAGATCTAACATAAACATGCAATTTCTTTCCCAGCTGTTTACCTTCACAATCATAACCGACTGTGTTTTTGTAACTTATGTGTGTTTTTAAGCACAATAAGACACCAAAGAAAACTAAGTTTAGTATTCGGATGCCTCGGATGTGTGCACTCAGAAAAGCCTATATCAGAAGTTTAAACTAATATGGCTTTAAAACACATGATTTAAGCACGATAGACATGATAATCAAAACCAAACAGATGTTTTTTGGCAGTGTATCTGAGCTATGAACTGTAAAGGCACAGCCCTATTCTGGAAAAGGGGGCGGGGAGCAGCAGCTCATTTGCATTTAAAGAGACATGCACTAAAACAGTGTGTTTCTGCTTCCACTCAAAATAGGCATTTTCAAAATGATATCATAAATGATCTGTGGGGTATTTTGAGCTGAAACGTCACATACATTCTAGGGATACCTGAGACTAATATTACATCTTGTAAAAAGGGGCATAAGAGCTGCTCTTTAATATTCTTATCATTAAAAACGACATATGGTGTTTTATCAATGCTAGCTCAGTTGTAGCTGTACCTCTTTCCAGAATTTCTTTGTGTCCTGAAGGAAAAGAAAAAGAGCAGTCAAAATCTAAGACTCATCCAATACTTCAGAAAAAAACTGCCCACAAGGCACAGCCACACCAATTTTAATGAGTCATCGAGAGCTACTTCTCACCTGAACCGAGTCTTTTGCACTCTCTGTGCGCCAGGGATTTGCAGGAACACGTCATTGAGCTGTTTATGAAAAACAAAGAGACATTAGCAGTCAGGCATGATGGTTCATGCGTGAGAAGTTGTTTCTTGGTTTTTTGGGGGGGGTGGGGTGGGGGCATCACACATTTATAAGAACTTACGTTGTCCTCTACTTCTCGCCTGAGCATGTCTGTGTCCCGGGCCTCAGGGTTGGATAGAGTTTCTGAATATTGCCGGTTCAGACGAAGAGAGACAGGGTACTGGACTGTGAAGAAAATCACAGAGATGAAAGAATATGAATTCAAGCATGAAAAAATGCCTGAGTGGTAAACAAAGGGATAGTTCACTCAAATATTTAATTCTGTCATTATTTATTTCCTCATGTTGTTCCAAACCTGTATGACTTCCTTTATCTGTAGAACACAAATAAATTATATTTTGAACATTTTTGTTCATACAATGAAACTCAGTGGGGTCCACTGTTTGGACCCCATTGATTTTTACTGTTCAGAAACATTTTTCAAAATTCCACAATAGAAAAAAGTTTGGAACGACAAGAATTGACATTTTGGGGTGAACTATTACTTTAATATTGGACCCTAGTCACACTAGATGACTAAACTAGCTGAATCTCAGTCTAGACTCACTGGTCTCTTTGGGGTTGGGTTTGATTTGGTTCTGTGGGTGGTTTGGTCCTCGATGAACATTGTCTGCTACTTTCCAGCGCACAATGTCTGTGCTCTTGGGCGGGCCGGTGCGCACCATTGGGGTGTCTAGATGATCAGAGGTCAACAAAGACTGGCGCAGCATGTAGTGGTCTTCTTTGAATCCCACCATACGACCTGCCGATCACAAACACATTAAACACAATACAGTAAATCTGTTTCCATTGATCTCTCTATAATGTAACTGAAATGTAACAGAGAAAAATGATTACCTCTGCCACAGCATGGGAGAAGAGCAAGACACGACTGTTGGGGACAGAGAGCAAACATTAATCAGCTATATCAGAGATTTAACATTACAAAACCACATCCTAACAAGTCACACACAAGAAGTTTTAAGCAGCAAGCAACTTGTGGTGTTAAAGACTGCTGTCTAATTGAACATATTTGATGTCTTCATAGCAAATGAGACAAAAATCTAGATATTGTTTTTTTCATATATATATAATCATATATAATAGCCTCTAGTAAAATCTTACTTATTGACAGTCCTGCACAATTTAGCGGTATAATACACATCAAACATGTTCCGATTGGCTGTATTTTTGCTCTTTGTGCACTGTAAAGTCCTCATGTTACACCTGGTTATGAGAAGGTGTTTGTGTATTAAATTAATTGTGTATTAAAATATAATTATAGCTAAGTAGTCTACTACTTAGAGGATATAATTAAAGGATAAAATATCCTTTTCAGGACTTGTAGGGAGATGCTGATTTGGAAATGTAAAAATAAAAAATAAAATAAAATAAAATAAAATAAATGTAAAAAAAACCTAATTTAATTAAATTAAAAATATATTTTATTAAATTAAATTAATTTTTTTTTTTAATTAAGTAAAAAAAACTAGAATCAATGGTAAGATGCGTATATGTGTATATCTACCTGGCAGCAGGCGCAGTATTTCCAGCAGCAGAGCAAAAGCAAACCAAGTAATAGCATCAGAAACATAATGAGAGGAATTAACCACAGAAAACCTGCTGGTGGACAGTCTGAAACACAGAGAAATCAGTTAGTTGGACGTGTATTACTCATCACTATTGTTCAAGTGCTAGAAATACAGCATAAGTAGTAGACACATGACTACAATAGGACAATTAAACAGTGCTCAATTTTTTCACATGAAATAATATATATATGTATATGGGATTTCTGATTTAAATTAACTTAAAGGTCTACCCAAAAGCTGTATAAATCATATAACATTTTATCATATAAAAAGCACAATTAATGTTTGTGTATATCTCACCTTTCTTCTTCTTTACTAGGACGTGGTGTTCTTTGTCTGTGATGTTTAATGGATAATTCACAGTGTAGTGATATGTGCAGTCGTCATCTTCATCACGGAAACTGCACGTCTCTATTACGTTTTTATCTGTGGACACAAATAAATCAATCCATCACTGTTTCATCCATCCATAAACAAACCTATGTGCATTTCAAAATAAAACTAAGATCTGATGCCGTACTTTCTTCAAGCTCTTCCACCATGATGATTTTAAAGGTACACTCGTCACATTTCCGTCCTTTTCTCTCGCCGGTGCTCCAGGCCTGGCACTGAACGCAGCTCCTCTTGGCTTCACACATACCCAGTTGTTGCTGCATTATGAGAGACAGTTAGTATCAGGACTGAACTAATTAACATTCACAGTAATACAGAAACACACACACATCACAGTCGTACCTGGAAGTTTGCTTCACAAGTAGGGCTAAGTGGAAGTCCAGAGTGTTCACACTCACAACGGCCACATTTACACACACCACGGCCATTACAGATGCCCTGCAAAAGAGAAGAACACTTTTATTATACACAGAACTGTGTCTGACCTAGACACATGTTAAAATTGAGTTATGAGCAAAATGAGTCGCTTAGACTAGCATCAGTTCTGTGACAGATGGGTTTTGCTCAACTATTGCTATGATTTAGAGAAATCGCTCAAAATTCAATGGAATAACATCAGTGCTGACAGTGCTGAACAATGACTTTTATTTAAATAATATAATAATAAATATTAATATGCCCTTTTTTATTATGTTTGTTTTGATTCAACATTTTTGTGCAGTCAGTGGTCATTATTGCAAAATAAGTCCCACTAGTATGATCCTGTATTATTCTGAAAATGATTTATTAACTTACAGTTTAGGTAAAAAGTTTACACACACCTTGCAGAATCTGCAAAATGTTAATTATTTTACCAAAATAAAAGGGATCATACAAAATGCATGTTATTTTTTATTTAGTACTGACCTGAATGAGATATTTCACATAAAAGACATTAACATATAGTCCACAAGATAAAATAATAATTGAATTTATAAAAAATTACCTCGTTCAAAAGTTTACACACACTTGATTCTTAATAATATGTTGTTACCTGAATGATCCACAGCTGTGTTTTTTGTTTAGTGATAGTTGTTCATGAGTTGTCCTGAACAGTTAAACTGCCTGCTGTTCTTCAAAAAAATCCTTCAGGACCCACAAATTCTTTTTTTTTTT
>JAHKKF010524222.1:0-11901 GCA_019740295.1 Labeo calbasu | reverse complement strand
CGGCACGAGTGTGTAAATACATAAAATAACAAGGGAGTGTCTTTAAAAGCCCTCTTTTGTGCAGAACTACTTCCTTCCGCCACAGATTCAAATCAAAGTTTGACAGTTGAACAGCTGAGCCCAGGCCTCCGTTACTAATTCCAAAACATCACTTTAGAACTAGTAATGAAGAAATGTTGAGTTGCTCCTTTGAAAGCATATTGTATTACTGAATTAAACGCTGTGTATTATGTTTAGTAGTATTTAGTATTGAGAGTGATTGACTGAGCGATTGTGATTACCTACAAACTGGTTTTGAAAGAAAAATTACTTCCTTGCTAAAAAACTACAAATGTTTCAATTTAAAAGTCCTTACTGCTGACTCGTAAAATAGTCTCTTGTCACCCACACACACACACACACACACTGTTACCTAATACTAAATACTACTATTGTTTATGTAAAATATTATTTATTGAATAATTTTCAAAATTTGAAGTCCAAACAAGTATATTCTTGCCTAAAAAGCTCTTAAAACTACATTCTGTGACACAAAACAGTATTATTTTTAACATTGTAGAGGATTTGGCCGTCCGCCAGAACACTACACTACGAGAAATATGGCAACTTTGGCAAGCGTAGTGATACAAACGGTGTAAATATATATATATATATATATATTTACACTGACCAAAATTATAAATGTAACACTTCTGTTTTTGCCCCCATTTTTCATGAGCTGAACTCAAAGATCTAAGACTTTTTCTATGTACACAAAACCTATGTACTATGTATCGAAAACCGGTCAGTATCTGCTGTGACCACCATTTGCCTCACGCAGTGCAACACATCTCCTTCGCATAGAGTTGATCAGGTTGTTGATTGTGGCCTGTGGAATATTGGTCCACTCCTCTTCAATGGCTGTGCGAAGTTGCTGGATATTGGCAGGAACTGGAACACGTTGTCATATACGCTGATCCAGAGCATCCCAAACATGCTCAATGGGCGACATGTCCGGTGAGTATGCTGGTCATGCAAGAACTTGGATGTTTTCAGCTTCCAGAAAAGACATTCAAGAGATTACACATATTAAATAATGTCAACAATTCACTAAAGTTGAAATGTGCTCTCTATTGACTGAAGGGTAATAATGTATATGTATAAATAACAGGTTTATGAGAAAACAGACATGTGTGACCACACCATATTGCAAACTGGTATTTATCATATTGTTTATTAGAGTAATCATTAAACCAAATAGTTGTGCCATTTACTTCAGATTGCTCTTATTTAAAAATGATTTTTCGAAGTTGTAATTAAAACAAAGATTATTTTTTACAAATCAGTTTTTCTACTTAAAAATTCCATGTTTAAGTGAAGTTGTTACTTGCCCTTTCTTTGTAATTGTTTGTAGCAATTTTTGAGTGAAAATTGTTTCTACACCAATTTCTTCTTTTTTTTCATTGCATTATGGCCAAAAGAAAAAAAAATCAAAGTCTCACACATTTACATGAAATAGCTTGCTTCCCCTTTGAAAAATAAATGGATAAGACTTTTTTTTGTATAATAATAGTGATAAAAGAGAAAAATAAGTATATTTGACTGCTGAATGCTGCAACCAACACATCAGAATAAAATGTTTTCAGAGTGCCATGTATGCAATGAGCTGCTGTGTGTATAATGATTATTGCTTCCATACTTGCCCTGATATACTTCTGGCATGTAACTTAAATAAGCTGTAATAAAATGAAAATGTTTGATATGAATGACATTTTGTATGAAAAGCTATCGTCGTATATTTAGAAAAATGTGGTAATTCAACATAAGAAATTCTAATGTAGTCATAGTCCTTCCTGGACGAATGTTGACATGGATGTCTATTCCTGACACCTGTCTCAGCATAAAAAGCTGCATGCTGAAGGAGTGGAGCTTTATGTAGGCTGAGAGTCTGGATTGGCTGGGAATTCCCCATCAGCCTCCAGGAAATGAATAAATGCTTTATCTCTGGAACTAACATTGTGCCATCCTTGAGAGAAAAAAAACCCTTTCAACCTCCCCATCGCCTTTTTCATATGTACCTCCTTCCTTGGATTTAGATGTTTTGAGTTCTAGTGGATTGGGGTAGGGTACAAGAGAGAAAGCAAACAAAAAGAACAGTGTATTAAAATGTTATCTGGTTGCCACATTTGGCTGGGGCCACAGTAATCCTCCAGAGTGCTAAACCGATCTTGCATTGTAATGAAACTCTAAGAACGACGTAATCTGCTCTCTGCTTGCGCACTGTAAGTCTTGGAGAACACGAGCCAAATTCTGAAAAAGACAGAAGAAAGAAGAACCTTCTGGTGGCATACTTGAGGTTGTTATTTCAATATGAAACATGCCCATCATGCAGATCTCTTTGGGAATTTTAGAAATTGTATTCATTACACCAAAAGATTACACATTTCAAAACACTGTGTATTTTAAACATCACTGGCAGCGATTCACAAAAATACACTTTCTACTGAAATGTATATATCCTCTCTTTTGACTGAAGGATGAAATATACAATCAGAGAAATGTGTAAATAACAGGTTTAAGAGGAGACCAACATGTGCAACCACAATAAATTTCCCATAATTTTGTTAGAGTGAGAATAAGAAAATACACAAAAAACCTCAATTACACACTTTTTGTGCTTCCATGCATTAGTGCTTAAATCTTGACTGAGAGAGAAATACAAAATTGCTACTCCAGTTTATTTTAGCCCAACCAAAATCACTTAAAGGCATGAAATTAAAATTCACCTTATGTATTTGCTAAATGCATGTTATTGATCTTATTGTGAATAATTCATGCATATAAATATCCATGCAATTTTTAAGTTTTCAGGTGAAAATGGCAAACTTCTCTTTAATGTATGCCTCATTAGTAGTCATCTTAAACCTCACCCTTGCAAGCATCTGCTTCCACTTTTAAATGCAATCCAATAAACAACCAACTGTATGAACTGAAGTTCAGCTCTATATTATTTCTTATCTGTATTACTCAGATGTACAGTGGAAATCAAAATTAAAGAACATTCTAGAAATACTTGATTTTTTCTGAAATATTGTTCATCTTCATTGCTCAAAATTTGAAGGATCTGTCTGTATACAATATTAGCTGAAGGTATACGCCAAACAACAAAAACAATGTTTTCCATCAAACCCAAATAAATGAAACTTGCTTTTATCGCTAATGTGAACTTTGGACCAGTTCTTTTTTGTCCACACAACATGCTCCTCAGCAAAGGTGAGCTTAGCCTTCAATTCTTTCTGTTGATGAGAGGCTTGGCTTGGAGTGTGCTTTCAGTCCGACTTCTCTTAAACATGCCGAGACAGATCCTTACCTTGTTCAGCACTGAACTAGCAAGCAATTCCAGCTGCAGTGCTGAACCGATTACCCATTGAGACTGCATTATCCAGTCTTCTCGTGCATTTATCTTATATGGACAACAAGCCTTTTTGGGGGACTTGAATGAATTAGTGTCACTGTAAACCTACAATATTTGAGAAATCATAGAGTTGGAATGACCAACTTCTCTTGCAATGGCTGAAAGGGTCATTCCTTTGGCCTTCATCTGAACAACCTACTGTTGCATGGTTTCAGTCGCCTTAGCGCAGCCCGTCATCTAGAATTCTCAGTGAAAATTGGAGGAATGCTGCCAGGGTTTGTCAACCTGTAACTTGAAGGTATCTGTAAGAGTTGTCTAATTTTGATCTGAGTTTTTTTTTCAAATATCTCCTTTAAGTTTTTTATACTGTAGTTCAGAATACAATTAATTCATGAAATATGCTTAAAAACCTGCCCTTCTACCCCTGTTAGGACAAATTGGTCACACTTTATTTTGAGGTCCAGTTAGTGCTGTTAACAAACTATTAACTATGGCTTTTGCCTCCATAAATTCCTAATTTGCTGCTTATTAATAGTTAGTAGTTGGTAAGTTTGGGTATTGTGTAGGATTAGGGATGTAGAATATGGTCATGCAGAATAGGTGCTTTATAAGTACAAATAAACAGCCAATATGTTAATAATAGGCATGCTAATAAGTGATTAGTTAATAGTAAGAATTGTTCCCTATAGACAATTTACTGTTGTGGGTGGAGCCTATCTGGTTGCAGAAATGACAGTTTTCAAGTGGCAGTCAATGGAAGCCATATTATGCATATTATGTAGACCTTGTTTAAATCAAATTTATGCTTTAAAAGTAGAGTAATCATAGCAGGTTTCACCCATAGTCTGTCTGTTTAAACGTATGCATTTAGCTTCAAATGGCGGCTTGACGACAGTATTCAATAAAAATAATTTGCATTCCGATTCTGACATCCAAAGACACAACAATACGTTTTATCTCTTATTCTGGGGGTTTTTCCCGTTTCTCCCCACTTGTTACCAGTGTTTTTCTGCAACCACCATGCGCGTGCAGCTGCAGGTGACATAACTGTGACATCTACTCGAAATTGGTCTACTAAAGTGTTACTGATAGCTTTAAATAGGACTAAGCAGTAATCTGGAAAATGCATAATAATAAAAAAACGCTAGTGAAACATTTACTCTACAATATAATCAGAATACACAGCTATGTTTGAATGGCTGTCAATGAAGAAACATTTAGTTAGCTGCAGGTACTAACTGCTGAAACGATTAACCAGCTAAAGCCTGACCCCCTGCCAAACCTAAGCTAATCAGTCTCCAGTACACCTCAAAATTACCATCGCCTGAGCAAGGCTGCAACTAAACTCTGTTGGATGGCAGAATCATATCAGGTGTAACCACCGCTGAGATGCTTGACTTGCGGTGCAGGACAATAGATAATAATTCTGTATTAAATTGGTCTGAATTGACGCTTAGACTTCAAATGATCATACTTAGTGGTTTTTATTGTGTGCCCTTTCACATCAGAGAGCATAATCATGCAATGCTACTGATTCTGAATAAGGTTAGTAGATGGTCTGATGCAGTTGATTATTTGCTTATATGACGCACACCTTTCCTGAAGGGAACGCTATGGTCTATTTTTACCGGACAGACTATGTTCTGCTGATCGTACACTAGTCACCGTTCCAGAACTGCACCGCTATGCGTGCATGTATAATCTATAAGCATCGACCTTGTGAAACATTTTTACAGTTATATGAAAACAGCTATTAACTGTACATTGTTTTGTTGTCTACTCATATAATATTGATCATGTTGTTGTCAAGCATGTGTTTGGGTAACTTGCAAATTTTCCTCCCACCTTGTACCAATTAGAAGGAAAACTTTGTCACTGGAGGCAACGCTAAGACAGCTGGGGCGATGCAGCCGTTTTTTTTTTCTCTAGAGGCATTGACTAACCTGAGGTCAGATGCTAAATCTCCATTATTGAGTCAGTAGGGGCGGATCACTGCTGGAGAGGTGCAAGCACTGCCGAAAGATTGTCGACTGCACTCAGAAAACCAGCTTTCCGCCTTTCCTCTCAAGCTACAGCATCACGCACAGTTCTGTGAGCTGTCAGCCGGACTGCTGTTCCTACAGCTTGACCACACTTCTGATTAGTAGTCCTGTCAATTTCCAACAACTTCAAACATAAAAAGCCTCAGGCAGCTTGTTGCAGCTTGTGTATTCGTGTGCCTCTCTGTCTCCTGTAACGTACAGTTACAGGAGACCTTGTGCAGATGAACTCAGGTGCTTGTTTCCTTCGCTAACATTCAGTTCTCTATCATTCTGCATTTTTCAGTACACTTGTCCAGTGGTGTGCGCAGACCTCCTTATGGGGTGGAAATAGAGAAAAAGGCATTTAAAAAATTTAAATTAATACTCATAAATGGCTAACTTTGCTTTTGCAGTATTTAATCATTTATCTTTTATTAAATATAAAACACTTGTATCCATTTTTTTGAAAAGTCTCTACAGAAGTGACCAAGTAGCTGTGATAAATACTGATATTTCTTTCATTTCATCTACTTATCATTCAAAAGTTTGATGTCTGTAATATTTGTTTTTGAAAAACGTCTGTTTTGCTCACCAAATGTGCATTTATATGAACCAAAAAATACAGTAAATGACTCATAATATGAAATATTATTAATCATGATACCGTGGTTTTTTTTTCCAAAATTCTTTGAACAGAAGGTGCAAAAGAACAGCATTTATTTGAAAAAGAAATGTCTTGTGTCAATGTAAAATCTTTACTGTAATCAGTTTTATGCATCCTTGCTGAAAGTAGTAATTTCTATTGAACTTTCCAATGGTTGTGTTTAAAATTCTTTACTCATTATTTGTGCTCTCTATTTTTAGAGTCCCGCATTGTCATTATTTTAGCAATATGCTAACCTCAAAGTCGATAGTATGTTGAGTCTCCCACCCTTATTGTGTTGCTCCCTGTGTTTTATTTTATTATTTCTGATTTGTGAATCAGATGATTTCATTTGTCAACCCAGGCCTTGTCCACACTAATGTTTTTGTTTGAAAACACTCCTTTTTTTTTCCGTTTTGACCTTCCTTACACACTGTGTTTTCATCAAGGAAAACTAAGCATTTTGAAAACGCTCTCCAAAGTGGATAAATTTAAAGATGTTTTTGTGTTGTAGCGTGGACTGTGAAAACAGAGGCTTTTGAAAATGTTGACGCATGTTTATTAATGTGACACGTATTGTATCAATAGATAAAGTTGAGGTCAACAGTTTACATACATCTTGCAGAATCTGCGAAATGTTAATTATTTTATCAAAATAAGAGGGATCACACAAAATGCATGTTATTTTTTTTATTTATTACTGACCTGAATACCTGAATAAGACATTTCACATAAAAGATGTTTACATATAGTCCACAAGAGAAAATAATAGTTGAATTTATAAAAATGACCCCGTTCAAAAGTACATACATTTACATTTGACTCTTAATACTGTGTTGTTACCTAAATGATTTTTTTTTTTCAGTGATAGTTATTCATGAGTTTCTTGATTGTCCTGAACCATTAAAGGAGAAGTCCACTTCCAAAACAAAGATTCACATATAATGTACTCACCCAAGATATTCATGTCTTTTTTTCTTCAGTCGTAAAGAAATTATGTTTTTTGAGGAAAACATTTCAGCATTTTTCTTCATATAATGGACTGATATGGTGCCCCGATTTTGAGCTTCTAAAATGCAGTTGAAATGTGGCTTCAGACGATCCCAATGTGGTTGTAAACGATCCCAGCCGAGGAAGAAGGGTCTTATCTAGCAAAAAAATCGGTTATTTTCATAAAAAAATGAAAAAACACTATTTAAATGCTTTTTATCCTCAAACTCTCGTCTTGCCTTTCTCTTGTTGAACTCTGTGTATTCTGGCTCAAGACAGTTAGGGTATGTCGAAAAACTCCAATCATATTTTCTCCCTCAATTTCAGAAATCATTTCAGAATGATCCTGCATCGCTGCAGAAGTACCGACCCAGTCTTTACAAAACGTACACATGCAAAGAAGTTCAAACACCCTTAACAAAAAAAAATAAAACAGCGATATAGGACGATTTTGAGGTTGAGGGAGAACGTGAGATGGGAGTTTTTCAACATACCGTAACTGTCATGACCCGGAACAAAAACAGTTTAGGCAGAGTAAGACAAGACGAGCGTTTGACATTAAGAAGTATATAAATTGTCATGAACATCTTGGATGACAATGGGGTGAATGCATTATGTGAATCTTTGTTTTGAAAGTGGACTTCTCCTTTAAACTGCTTGCTGTTCTTCATAAAAATTCTTCAGTTCCCACAAATTCTTCGGTTTTTCAGCATTTTTGTGTATTTGAACCCTTTCCAACAATGACTGTATGATTTTCAGATGCATCTTTTCACTCTGAGGACATTCTGCAAGGTGTATGTAAACTTTTGACCTCAGCTGTATCTATGTTTATGCCGGTATTGTCTGTTATGTTCTATTAACTTTCACACTGTTACTAAAGATGTGTAACTTTGTACACTCTACATATCACAATCCTACAAAGATAACAGAAAACATAGTCATATTGCTGTTTTGTGGCAAAACATGACACCAGTTGTGTTTTAGGTCAAACATATATTGGTGAATGAGTGCAACCTGGACACATGAATACATGTCTAAATATAATGATCCTGCCAGAAGAATTGCATGACAACTTATCCTGTCTGTTCCCTCTGTATCATCTCAGTGAGCTTTTTTGAGGCTTTACACATGCACAGTTAAGTGAATTTAACGTTTTCTGGCTATCATTGTGGATGAGAAAATCTTAAAAATGCTTGAAAACGCTAGTGTGGACAGAGAGGAACAATGAAACAAAAACACAGTTTTCAAATGTATCCAGATTAATGTAGACAGCCTCAATCACGCTGTCAAAAATCATGGACGGATCTGATCAAGAAAAGAATGTGCTGAGGTTAATGTTAGGGTTAGGGGCTAGAATTTGTTTCAGAGTTGTGTAGACAATCAGTGCTGTGATTGAGATGGCCAATAAAATCTTTAGAATCAGCGGTATACGCTTAACTAGTTTGGTAGGGAGGGAAGGAGGTGTTTTTTTTTTTAAATCTTAACGATAGAATGCACCTAGTGCTCAACCCCTTCTTCAGTATTCACATTCTCTTCATTTCCTTTTCTCATTTCACAGTTATCCTTTATTTTTTTCCTGTCTCACCTCTCCTCTTGTACCTTCTTTCACCTCTTCTACCTCACTCACAGGTTCATCTTCACCCGCTCTCTTCTCCGCTGCTTCCATTCTGACCTCATCGACCTTTTTATCTGAAGTGACAATCTCTGTAGAAAACAAGTTTCATCTTTTCACAGAATTTGGTCTTGGACTTGAACACTGGAAGCGAGCAATGGCGCAAAAATGGCCCCATTATAATCGATGAAGCCGTCTATATGTTGCACGCTTGCAGTACGCAGCTTCGTTGATCATAAGGAGAGTGACAAATGGCTGTACACGACAGGTTATGCAGATTAAGCCCCTATATGGAGATGATTGGGCATGTGTTATGCTAATTACCAGCTGCACATGCACCCCCATTTAGAATAATCCGGATTCATCCGGATAATACAGTGAGGGTGGGAACAAATTTATGTGCATGTACAATCGAAGAATCTCAATATCATTATTATTACCGTTATTATTAATATTGTTCATTTAAGGCATATTATGGGTGTGTTATTATATATTAGATGATATAAATCTAAATATTATATTATTCATGTTTTATATATTATATATTTTACATTTTTTTGATATCCAGAAGGTCACTTTGAGTTTGTGGACTGAAAGGGGAAAGGGGCTCGTGCCCTTTTGTGCACATCACTGCGCTCACCTCATTTCACCCTCTGTGCCCGATGATAAACATTTTTAAATAATGAAGGGCGCGGAGGGATGATCAGATTTGGGAAGTGATTTATGATGACGAGGGGGCAGAGGTGACGGCAGGGAGAGGGACGTCCTGTTTTGGCCAGACACCGGCTCTTAATCACTCCCTGTAGTCAGATAATGACATGCATTATTTAACATCAGGCCAATATAATCCCACTTTCACAGTGCTCATGTTTCAGCTCTCCTGTGGCGCGTGCGGCACGTGCGGCGGTCAGTCCGTGTCTCTGATCCCTGCCTTATTAAATCTGTCCCTACAGCTCGGATGGGATTTAGTCTGACAAAGTGTGGTGCTGAAGGTTCTGCGACTGAAACTTTTCTGCTGAAATTGAACTCCGGAAAGGTGTTTTGTCAATCAAGGTTATGCTGGCTATTCCTCCTCTGCTTCAGTATGAGTTTTAGGCTTTGTCACTGATTTTAATGGTATGACTGGCATTTCAGTAACATTCTCTTGAACTTTTTGGTGGCACGTGTTTGCTGGTTCATTGCTAATCTGTATGCGTGCACAGCCCAGTGCATGAAATATATGTCTAACATTTTAAATGCTAAAATGTAGCTGTGGCAAGCGCACACTCACTGATTTAAGCATCTAATATTTATATATTCAAAATACATTACTCACTTATGTAGCTACAACGTAGTTATCTTTTTTGAGCAATTTGTAGTGTAGCTAACCACCTTAAATGCCAAGTTCTGTCATGAAACTCTAGATGGCACAGGTTGATGGGTCGTTAACGCAAACTGATGATATTCACAGTGTTAAACTACTTGGCACAAGCTGATTGGTTCATGTTACATATGCAGCCAATGAGCTTGCTGCTTTACATTTACATGGCTGGTTAGCATCCACTAGAGCAGGGCTATTCAGTTAGTTTCATTTGAGGGCCTTATTATCGAATTGAGAATTTGAAGGGAGCCAAGGGGGTTGGGGACCATGCCAATCTCTTATGAGGGGGGGTCTATAAAATAAGAAACTGAAATTAAATGCATATTCCAGCCTGGTCTCATTGTTTATACATAGGTATTTATAACTAACGTTTAGAGGCACAAAACGTACATTTTTGTACATTTTTACTGATGTTAAAATGTCCAATTTAGATGTATTGTTTATCACATACAAAACGCAACGTATTTTTAGCTAAAAAACATTAAATATTTACGTATCTTTTTTTATCATTAAGATATTCATATCAATGCCTTTTTATCATTTGATCAATAAGCGATTTAGATTTTTAGACCCCTTAACCTACCCTCAAACCTAAACCTACCCATTTTATAGTGAATATAAAAGGATATAAAACATAACTAATGAAAATATGCAGGGAAATGATCATTTTAGTAACAATATAGCATAAAAATATTTTTATAGTCGCTAATCCCACTCCTACCTCTAAACCTAGCCACAACTCTCTTTGGCGGAATATGGAAGGTTTTTGTGAGGTGCAGAGTAGAATTTAAATTGTTAATCCTTGAAAATATTATACAGATTATTTTCCCGATCCACTCTGTGAAGGCGCGCACGCATCATTCAAACACAACTCATCAGAAACAAGGCAAAGGGTCAATGAGCGTTCGATTTTCCTGCCGTAAAACCTGTAGTTTCACAGCAATATTTGAGTTTGGAAAATGCACTTCATTGCGGGTTTATTGCTGTTGCTTACGGTCGCTGGACTCGCTGCTCTGGATGGACATGAAGATCGCCGGGTGATTGAATTTGTTCAAGTCTGTTCCTCGCACTGGATTCTGAAGATTTGGATTACAGAGCACAAATAAAATTGTTTCATTTTGTAATGATGTTGCATGTTCGGTGTATTTTATGGTTTTATTGTTAGTCACAGCATGTAAAAAAAAAATGCCTCTTGAGTCCCACCATGGAAACAAAGTAAATATTACATGAATGGTTAAATGATTGCAGAAAGGGTTTAATGTGTAGTCTTGTTTAACATTATGTAGGCCTATTATATTAATTAAACGATTAAACAATTTAATAATGCAATTGAAAACATAAGGCCAATTTTAACACTTACTGTACACATATGTGTACGTTTAGATGCTATAAATACGTCAGTATTGTATGTTTTAGTGTCTGGAAAAAACCTAAGTAAATGTACGTTTTGTAGAACCACATTTTACGTAAAATACATACAGATTATCATTAGATCACGTTGCATATTCAGGAGTAAAATTAATTAATATTACCAACAGCAACCTCTATAAGTTTAACATTTGTGTAGTCTGTCATTTGATAAAAAAAAAAACCTAATTAATCACAGTTAATTATATAAAAAAACTTTAATAACTTTTAGTGTAAGTAAACTTTATGTAAACTTTAAACGATCTTCCCATAAACTATAAATTGTATATGCATAAACTATATAGATTAATCTTAATTTAAGATACAAAATACTATTTTTTTCAAATCTCCCAGAGAACTACTAAGAACTACTATATACATGTTCATAATTAATGTGAATGATGCAAAATGTGTAATTAATTCTAAAGTAAAAATTATGGTAACCTACTAGTAATGACTTAAGTATTACCAAAT
>JAHKKF010524221.1:0-23250 GCA_019740295.1 Labeo calbasu | reverse complement strand
AATCTTACATATTGTGCCTTTAAATCATTAGCTGGGAAAACATGTGGAATGAGATGAAGTCAAAGTCATAAGCTCATGTCTATTGAAGCATGTCTGACAGCAGCAATCTGGCTGAACCTTTTGAACCTTTATTTAGGACTTCAGTCAGACTTGTTATGGCTAGCATGAGAGATTGTTATTAGCTTCTCACTGTCCATTTCCAAAAAAAGTGACCAGAGATTTGTGAATTGCAAGCCATCTTCACAAATATCCTCCAAATAAATCCAAACATCAGCGGTGTCAGTTTTAAACTGTTTTTAAACATTATTTGTGCTGACCGGCAGTCTGAACTCCTACACTCGCAGGAAGGGTACACACACCACTCTGAATCACTTCCTGAGACTGTGGTTGCCATTGGATTTAGACCAGTGCAAACACAGTCTTAGAGGACGCAGGATGGGTAAAAGCTGGTGTCTTTATGCTCCATTGAACTCCCTGTGGAAAACTGTGACTGTGCTCTGCCACGTGAACGAGAATCTCTTTCCCTTCCTGGGCCCAAACCGCAGTACACCCCCTCATAGATGAGGACATATCCTGACCAAAACAACAACCTAACGAACCAAGTGTCTCATCCTGAACCTGTAGTATGAGTCTGGACTGCACTTGCAGGGTTTTAGATACTGGTCTAAATATAGGTGATTGCATTATGCGTTACGATTGGTCAGATCACTTGTCAATCAAACTCCCTGTGAGGGCTCAAAATGAAACGTAAAGATTCAATCAGTGAAAAAGCATCTTTTGTGCGTCATGTAAGAAAGAGGTTTGGAATGACATAGGTAAATATTATTATTTTTGAGTAAGACAAACCTCAGGCAATAGCTGTACTGCTGCATGTACGTGAACAAACAAGCTTACACAGAGATGTGCTTGGCGCTCAATCGCCCTTCTCATAGTGCATATGGGGTTTATATTATGGCTTGCCAAAGGTGCACTTCTTATACACTGCCATACCACAGGACTCCTTCTAACCAGCATGCAGTATTTATCAGAGCTGTGCCATTGCCGAAATAACCACAGCATAAAACACTGCCAAACAAGTTCTCATCAGTCTAGAGAAAGTTTAAAAGAAAAAAATAACAGCTCTACAGCTGCATTTGAACATCAGCCTGCTTTCCACCATAGAAAGGCCAGAAATAACTAAAGAGATACAGTGTGAATTACTGCTGTGTGAATAGAATGAGCCTGTGAAATTCAACTTGAGAGAGAAGTCCTGGCAATGATGCCAAACTGGGTTTTTGGCCAACTTTGATGTAATCAAAATGCAAAGAACAGCATTTTTGTCACAGACCACAGTTTTGCTTTCCTTTGCTTTAAATACATTTACAAACTCAGACTATCACTCAGCAGAGCCAATGCACACATGTTGTTACTCAGTGGTGCTTCTCAGTGGAAAGGCTATCTGTTTGCAACAATGAAATATTGAAAGTAATTAGTTTCAGTGCATGCTACATTTGTAGAATTGGTCAATTTTTTTACAATCAGAATGTGGAATTCTATTAAATACAGCCAATATATATATATATATATATATATATATATATATTTAGAATGACATATCACTGCCTCAAGTAAGGTTCAGTGTACACTTGTGGAGGCACAGTTTTTTTCCTGTCATGACTTGTAATAGCAACCAAGACAAATCCAACTATACTCATCATAAACGCAGTTGGCAAACAAAGTGACATTTCAAAGCACAGAAAAACAGTGAATATTTATTACAGGAGCTTTACCTTTCACCTTTGTGCTACTTCGCACAATTTGTCTGTTGCAAACACAACAGCACTGCCAGTGAGCTAATATAAATCACAAACAAACAGAGCCATTTGGACTGAACAAACACTGGGGAACATCAGTGGACATCAAGGAATCTGATTTTTTATTTTTTTTTTTTTTTCTTTCTTTCACGAAGTACTTCACTATAAGTGCAAAGAGTGAATACAATCTAATAAGTTGTTAAATGTGCATAAGTAGTTGTTAATAATTACACAATCACTCCTGACTAATGAGCAAGAGTGGACTAATGGTGTAACATTGTGTTTTCAGGACTGGAATGTCACATGGTACACACCACACCCAGACCTGACCCAGTGCTTCCAGCATACTGTACTGGTGTGGTTCCCCTGCTTCTATCTCTGGGTTTGTGTCCCTTTCTACTGCTTGTACCTCAGATTTTATGACAATGGACGCATATCTATATCCAGCCTCTGCTGTGCCAAGACGGTGAGTCATACTTGTCATATCAAGACTTGATTTCTACTTACCACCTCTATAGCTTAGACTTGAATATACAGTGCCTTGCGAAAGTATTCATACCTCTTCATTTGTTGCAGCTTTATGTTAAACTGCTTTAAATTACTTTTCCCAGATCAGTCGACACTCCATACACCATAATGGCAAAGCGAAAATCAGGTTAACAACATATTTGCAAACTTATTCGAAATAAAAAACTTAAATGATTCCATTGCATATGTATTCATACCCCTTTCTGGGACAGTTAAAATTTAACTCAGGAGCATTCATATTGTTTGTAGATGTTACTACACATCAAGTAGAGTTAACCTGTGGCAAATTCAATTGAATGAGTATGATCTGGAAAGTCACACACGTCTTAATAAAAGGTGTAACAGATGAAAATGCATATCAAAGCAAAAACCTAACCCTGAGGTCAAAAGAACTGCCTGTAGAGCTCAAAGACAGGCTTGTGTCAAGGCATATGTCTGGAGAAGAGTTCAGAAAAAATTCTGCTGCATTAAAGGTTCACACAAGCATGTAGCCTCCATTATCCATAATGGCAGAAGTTTGAAACAATCAAGACTCTTCCTAGAGCTTCCTAGAGCCAAACTGACCAATTGATGGACAAAGGCTTTGATTAGAGTGGTGACCAAGATCCTGATGGTCACTCTAGACTCAGTCCTCTTCTTAGTAAAGACACATGAAAAAACACTTGAAAAAAGCACCTAAAGAACCCTCAGACTGTGAGAAAACAAGATTTTCTGGTCTGATGAACCTTAAATTCAAGCATCAAATTTGGAGGAAACCAGGCACTGCTCATCACCTGGAGAGTACCATCCCAAAAGTAAAGTGTGGTGGTAGCAGTCTCATGCTGTGGGGCATTTTTCAGTGGCAGGGACTCGTCAGAGTAGAAGGAAAGCTCAACGTAGCAAAATATAGAGATAGCCTTAATGAAAACCCAGTCCAGAGCATTCAGAACCTCAGACTGGGCAGAAGGCTCATGTTCCAACAGGACAATGACCCTAAGCACGCAGCACAAGAGTGGCTTATAGACAACTCTTTGAATCTCCTTGAGTGGACCAGCCAGAGCCTGGGCTTGAACCCAGTCAAACATTTCTGGAGAAACCTGAAAACGTGCATCTGGCCTCATCCAACCTGACAGAGCTTGAGAGGTAAAGAGATGAGGAGAAGAATAGCAGATTGCAAATGCAGATGTGCAAAGCTTGTCGCATCATACCCAAGACTTGAGGCTGAAAAGGTGCTTCGTTAAGGGTATGAATACTTATGCAATGTATTTCAGTTTTTTTATTTTGAATAAATTTACAAAGTTGTGACAAATCAATTTTAGCTTTGTCATAATGGTTACATAAACAGTTACATAAAATGTGAAAAAATGAAGGGGTGTGAATATTTTTGCAAGGCTCTGTAGCATCAATCTGCTCAAAATCTCACAAGTAATTGCTATGTGCATGGAAATGTTCAAAAAGAGACACTGTTATACCGTCATGCTTTTCTTTTGAAATCTTCATTAGAGGAATGTTTCTTGAGCATCAAATCAACATAGACTGATTTCTGAAGGATCATTTGACACTGAAAACTGGAGTAATGATGCTGAAAATTAAGCTTTGCCATCACAGAAATAAATTAAAATGTAAAAAATATTCAGATAGAAACATTCATTTTAAATTCTAATAACACTGCACTATAACAAAGTTTTTATTGTATTTTTAATCAAATAAGCGCTACATAAATGCAAGTTTTAGGGGGGAATGACACCTCAGTGTTGCAGTTAATGCTTACATGTCTGTGTGTACGTGTTGTAGGGTTTGGGTCTCTGTCTGGCCTCCTTTGGTTTCCTGGAGATGGTCTATCTGCTGGTGGAAAGGAGGAGAGACATAGAGCGTCACATAGTCTTTCTTCTGAGCCCTATAATTCGCAGCCTTACCATGGTAAATCACACCATTCTCCTGAATCTCCACAATAAAAATTATATTCGTAATTACATGTTAACAGTGTAAAAGTACAAGGTAACATTTCTATTAATGGCTGTTAAGACCGTATCAACATGTTGATTCAGAAATACAAGTTATGTTTTGAATTATGTCTCTTTTTTTCAATGGGACTCTTTTAGAGGATAGTTAAGATTTACGATTTGTTATATTTAAGCTTGAATGAACAAATCTCTTTGTGGCTAGACGTCTGGCAGAGGTTTCCTGAAGGGATCAGGATAAATAAGCCTCTTTTACCTCTGGTCATAGCAGACAGCAGAGTCAACAGTGGTTGTAGTAAATTACTTTTTTTTTTTTCTCAGATCTGTCCAACAAGATAAAGAAGTCCTGACACAGACTAAACATTCATCGTAGACTTTGCATACTAGTTTAGAATCGATACATATTGGTTGAGAGATTTTTGTATCAACATGTTTTAGCTGCCTACTGGTATTCTGTCCTGTTTTTTTAGTGTGTTTCAGATTTCTCTATATTGACCACAACTAGCATACTGACCGAAATACACTTTGTCCTCAGATACTGGCAGTGTTGGTGATCCACTTGGAAAGGCTGAGGGGCTTTCGTTCCTCCATCTTTCTCTTCCTGTTTTGGACGCTAGCAGTGATCTGCTCACTGGTGCCTCTCAGAGCCAACATACAAACCATCATAGACGAGGTTTGTGTATTCCCAGTATATTTAACTATTGTATATATATTTTAAAAATGCTGTTATTTTTTCATGCCGAGTTCAACCTGAGTTCACCCAATATACAGCAAGGCCAGAAAGTGTTATAAATAAATAATACAAACCTTACACTTTTTCTAGCTTGAAAATACTAGATTTGTAGCCATTTATTCTTTTGATCCCCTACTGTATATGGTTTCTGTTATAACAGCCATTAATGGTGCTTTGAGACTAAAGTGACTAAATAAGTGAATTTGACTTCTTGCCCTAAACTATGAATCTCTAGCACTACAAAATGCCTATGCTCTGTTATACTCCCGTCACACCATGCGTAACACGGGC
This sequence comes from Labeo calbasu, assembly GCA_019740295.1. Taxonomy (NCBI): domain Eukaryota; kingdom Metazoa; phylum Chordata; class Actinopteri; order Cypriniformes; family Cyprinidae; genus Labeo; species Labeo calbasu. Next base: position 17,965 of record JAHKKF010524221.1, on the reverse strand, counting down.
TCTCGAGTGGTTTTTCTAATGAATGTTACTCAATCACAGTCTCTAAATTTATCCGTGTTGTGTCTGAGAGACTAACACAGCGGTGCATAAACAGAGTGCTTACAGATGGTGCTCTTCTCAGCGTTGACGTCTGGGCGGCCTGACGGTTTTCCCTTTCCACTTCCCTCAATGCCCTCTTTGTCTGGAGCACAGGCTGTTCTGAGACCAGTCACAATCAAAGCTGGTGCTTTTCCAGACAGATAGGAGAAGCCGCATACGCCTGCGGATCCCCATACTGTCTCCCTCAGTCTGTCTGTCTCTCGCCTGCTGTCATGCTCCCGCTCCACAATTATTTTATTGCATCTTGTCACAGACGCAACAATCAACATCTTGACACTAGAGAGGGAAATATGTAGCTGACATTCAAAGACAGTTTGCACACATACTGAACGTGGAATGTATAATCTTTAAGGTTATGCGCATATTTGTGACTCTGGACCACAAAACCAGTCTTAAGTTGCTGGGGTATATTTGTAGCAGTAGCCAAAAATACATTGTATGGGTCAAAATGATTGATTTTTCTTTTATGCCCAAAAAAATTTGCAAATTAAGTAAATATCATATTGCATGAAGATATTTAGTAAATTTCCTACTGTAAATATATCACAACTTAATTTTTGATTAGTAATATGCATTGCTAAGAACTTCATTTGGACAACTTTAAAGGTGATTTTTCTCAATATTTAGATTTTTTTGCACCCTCAGATTCCAGATTTTCAAATAGCTGCATCTCGGCCAAATATTGTCCTATTCTAACAAACTATACATCAATGGAAAGCTTATTTATTCATCTCTCAGATGATGTATAAAACTCATAAAAGTATAAAACTTTTTTTTGGGTGTAACCCTGCTGAAAAAAAGAAACAGAAACCATCACAGAATTTGGTTATACTGGTTATAATGGAATCGTACTGGTTTTAATGGAAACTGTAATGGTTTCTACTGATGATTGGTCGCCTTCTATTGGTTGTTTGTTAAAAAAAACTAAATCCTAATAGAATACGTCTCCAAACACACTACAGAAATGGTTATTGGATACAATGGTTTGATGGTTTGCAGTGTTTGTAATAGTAATTGTAGTAGAAACCAATCTACCTGGAGTAGCCATTCTAGCATTTCATACAATCACTCCTTTTTAGTTTCACTCCTTTCCATTTAGTTAACGAACTTGCAGTCATGTATAATAAAATGTTATATATTTCATATTTAAGAATTAAATTAAGCATTAGCCACTTACTTTTCAACTATCAGTCTAATCCTTCGAAGTCTAAAATTCTGGTGATATTACTTTTGGTTCTTCCTTCATTTTAGTCATGACACTGAATCATTCATTGAAATTTGTGGACTGGTTCAATTGATTCCTGAATCATTCACTGAAATTGGGGAACTGATTCAACAGGTTCTTTGAAAAGAATCGCTTTAAATAATTCATTCGCTTCAAACGATCATTTAAGAGTCGGACATTACTGCTGTGACTCACGGCGGCTCTGAACGTCGTCATTTCAAAACGACGTGTTGTAGCGAAATGTAGTGGAGTTCAAAGTTGTATCTACACACCGGATGTGACCGTTGTCTCGTCGATTCGCGCCGCGCCGCGCCGCAACAGCTGAGCGGCTACCTCCCGCTCTCTCTGTTGAAACCAACACGAAAGTGACTTAAACTGCAATTCATCGACTGGCTCCAAAAGGGAGTCAATCCCATAGACTCCCCATGTTAAAAAAAAAATGTTTACAGTCTGGTACAAAAAGTGTTTTTGGTCTATATAGCTAATTGTGTCCTTCATGTCAACTGTGAGGGAGGTGATTTTTTTTTTTTTTTATAACTCATCCGTTTAAATTATATTAAGACTTAAAGTTCGGCATAATTTAGGGCGTGGCCACTTGAGTGACAGGTGGATTGTCGCTGCTGTCACCACCGTCGCGCTAGGCGGGCGTGGTTTCAGCAACCAGCTCCACCCACTTTCCGCCTTTTTGCCCATTTTCGATTGGCCGGGAGTGACGTGCAGTGACGCGATTCCAAGATGGCGACGGCCAACTTGCGCCGCATCCAGTGTAGATAGCATCACTAATTATAATGGGTTCTACAGTAATTTGGCGGGCCACTCGCGTCCGGTGTAGACACAGTGTAAGACATTGTGAACTGAAAGTGAAAGCTTTCCAAAATGACAAAACTGACATTTGAAAACATATACTTGAGCTAAAATGTAGGCCACTTAAGTACAGTAAGGAAGTAAAAATACAGTAGGGAAATATATAAAAATAATAATGAAGCCTGGTACAACTCAGTGATGACAGTCCATAGGTTTACATAGGAACTGAAACTTGGTTTGTGGTGAGATCTGTTGTGACCTAAATGAGCCCTCTGCCAATAGGCATCAGGTCCAACAGCAACAGCAAAACAAGTAGTGCTTGGTCCTCTCATACCACACTGTGGGAGTATATGCTCCCTGACCAATTTGAGTTTCTCCAAACGGTTTAAGCGTACAATGTGGCGGATAAATAATCACAGTATCCAGCATTGTGGTGTGCAGAGTTTGGACTGTGACCATTTGAGTAAATGAAGCTTGTGTTTACATATTCTTAAAGAGGCCTGCGCTGCCACTTTCTCTCAGATCGTGGCCATTTGACACAGTTTCTGTGAAAAGCCCATAGGAATGGATGGCCTCGGTGGCCCCCGTAAAACTTTCAATAGCAGCTCGAGGCCTCTGGCAGGACAGCTGTTTTGAACCTAAAACCCCAACCTCAGCATATTTTCTCTCTAACAAATTTTGAACCTTGTATCGAGCACTACACAAATAGGTCAAAAACAGGCATGACAGGTGAACTTTGTCCCAAACAACAACTGAGAATACTGTAAAACAATATGACAAACAGAAGCATTAATAATTACTAATTACTTTTAAAATGTATATTCTAAAATATTAATATTATTAATATTAATGTTATTATTTTAAATACTTCACATTAGGACTCATTGATCATCTACAAGTTTTGGTAGTTCTAGCTGAAGTCTGTTTGTTGTGACTGAATGCTTGCTGAAGGTATACTCTTAGAAGCTGTTAAAGAAGAGTTTGGGTCTGTTGGCATAAATATGTGTCTGTATTTTTTACCATGATTCAGAAGTGTTCATAAAAAGGTTTGTTGTGTCATTAATCCTGGTTTGATGGAACATTTAAGTCATTATAATAAGCTGAGGTCTTTGAAAGGAAGGGAGGGGAACAGCAGGCAACATCGCCAAACGAACACTTCCCACATCAGCCACCAGTCCCACCTCCGCACACTGCGGTGAGACAAAGTGGGTGGCTGATCTCGGATCAGTCCTGGTGCTAGGGCAGACGGAAGAGAAAATATGGATATGATCCCACAGGAAGCATGCAGCTTATGTGGTTATGACTCCTTGGGAAATCCCTGGCAAATGTGTCTTCATCACTTATGTGCCTAGTTGGTTGTCTCCACAGAGGCGGAGAATCAAAACATGGAGTGTTATTTAATAATTAATTTATCAAGTAGTTCAGTTTGTCCCACAAAAACAATCGTTTATTGTTTATTACAGCTTACGTCAGGGGTGAGCATATACAGTGCCTTGCAAAAGTATTCAAACCCCTTCGAGTTTTATGATGCTGCAGCCTTGTGTTAACCTGCTTTAAATAACTTTTTACACATCAATCTACACTCCATACACCATAAAGACAAAGCAAAAAAACAGCTTCGTAACAACTTTGGAAATTTATAAGAAATAAAAAAACTGAAATGATTTAATTGCATGAGTATTCATACCCTTTTCTGGGACACTTGAAATTTTAGCTCAGGAGGATTCCCATTGCTTGCAGATGTTACTACACTTTGAATGGAGTTAACCTGTGGCAAATTCAATTGAATGGGTATGATTTGGAAAGGCACACACCTTAACAAAAGGTCTAACATCTGAAAAAGCACATCAGAGACAAGATTGCATCAAGCCACACTTCTGGGGAAGAGTTCAGAAAAAATTCTGCCGCATTAAAAAGTTGTAGCATGTAGCCTCCATTATCCATAATGGAAGAAGTTTTGAACAACTAGAACTCTTTCTAGAGCTGTCTACCTGGCCAAACTGAACATTCGATGGAGAAGAGTCTTGGTTAGACTGGTGACCAAGAAGCTGACAGTCACTTTAGTAGAGCTCCATGATCATATATGCAAATGGGAGAAACTTACAGTAGGACACTCCACCAATCCGGTCTTTATGGCAGTGTGGCCAAAATCAATCCTCTCCTTAATGAAGACACACTAAAACCCACTTGGAGTTTGCAACAAAGGACCTAAAGAACTCTCAGATTGTGAAAAACAAGATTCTCTGGTCTGATGAACTTCAATTCCAAGTATCATGTATGGAGGAAACCAGACACTGCTCATCACCTGCGTAGCACCATCTCAAAAGTAAAGTATGGAGGTAGCAGCCTCGTGCTGTGGGGCTGTTTTTCAGCAGCAGGGACTGAGGGCCTCAGAGTAGAAGCAAAGCTCAACACAGTCCAGAGCATTCAGAACATCGGACTGGGCAGAAAGTTCACCTTCCAGCAGGACAATGACCCTAAGCACACAGCAAGAGTGGCTTATAGGCAACTCTGTAAATGTCCTTGAGTGGCCCAACCACAGCCTGGCTTTGAACCCTATCAAATATTTCTGGGGAATCCTGAAATCAGAATCCCATCCAAGCTGACAGAGCGTGAGAGGTGAAGAGGTGAAAAGATGTGCAAAGCTTGTCGCACCATACCCAAAAAGACTTTAGATAAGTACCGCATTAAAGGTATGAATACTTATGCAATGTACTTATTTCAGTTTTTTAATTGTAATAAATTTGCAAAGTTGTCACAAATATGTTTTTTGCTTTGTCATTATGGTGTATGGAGTGTAGACTGATTTGGAAAAAAAAAACATTTTATGTTATATACTAGTTTATCTAACTTTTTTGGAAAAAAGAAACATTTATGCGTCTAGTTGCATTAAAATGAGTGTACCGTATTTATGTGATATGCTCCACATTGCTTTACTGATAACCAGTCATGTGTGTTACAGGGTTTCTCTGCAGATGCGATGAGATTCGTGGCATTTTTCACATTCTTCTCTCTCCAGTTGGCTCAGCTCATCCTCAGCTGTTTTGCTGATCAGCGCCCAGCGACTCTTAAACCTGTATATGTAAAGGTATAGGTTTTGTCTGTGTTATGATGGATTTTGTTCAATTAGTATATGAATATTTGGAACACATTGAAATAATAATACCTGGACATATTGGTTTTTCCACTAGAACCCATGTCCAGTTGAGGACGCTTCTTTCCTTTCAAAAGTACTGTTCTGGTGGTACGGCAGGTAGTCATATTTTTGTCTCTCATCATTTCATTGACTTCTTGTAAAGATCTGCAGAATAAAAACCCACAAGATGCTGAGAAAAACATTTGTGCTCCACAGATTGGTGGTAAAGGGCTACCGCTCACCTTTACAAGCTGAAGACCTCTGGTCTCTACGAGAAGAGGACACATCTGAAAAAATCATTTGTGACCTAGAGAAAGAGTGGGCCAAGCAATGGGCCAAAATGCAACAGTAAGACACCTGCTATTTCCTTAACTGCATGTCTTCCATCCTGAGTTGATGACAGATTGATGACTGTTGTTCATACATTTGAGATTCGCTCAGTAAAATGTGATGTCAGTAGTTTGCCTGTTCATAATTACTGATTTACTTGTATTATTATTTACTTTCATTTACTTTGTTGCAACAATGCTTACAGAATACTATACCAGAGACTAAAATTTGAATAAAAATGTTGTGTTTTCTCCATCAAACATAGGCAAGAGAACGCACTGAATGGAGCACAACCTCTTGGTTACAAACTGAGCGAGCAGAAGCAGCTGCTCAGAAAACTCCATAAAGAACAAAGCTCAGGCTTCTGTCTGCTCCGGACGCTAGCCAAAAACTTTGGCCCATACTTTCTGACTGGAACTCTCTGTCTGGTCATTCAAGATGCTTTCATGTTCTCCATACCACAAGTGTTAAGGTGAGAGATGCATTAATGCACAGTGAAACTGCATACAGTATGTGCATACAGTTTAAGATATACACTGCCATTCAAGTACATTAAAAATTACCATTCCTTTTATATATATATATATATATATTTTAAAATGTACTTTATTCCTGTGATGGCAAAGCTTAGTTTTCAGCATCATTACCCCAGTCTTTAGTGTCACATGATCCTTCAGAAAACATTCTAATATGCTGAATTGATTATCAATAAACTTATTATCAACGTTAAAGGTTGTGCTGCTTTACTGTGCTATTTTACAGTAGTACAAAGTTCTAAAGGTTACTGATTGTGAAAATCAGTATTTTAAAAATGATTAAATTTTAATAATCATTTTTAGTATTATTTCCTTCAGTGTAAAAATAAATGGTGTTAGACTAAAACATATTTTGGAATCTGGGAAATCTATATCAAAGCAGCTATTTTTAATGTTATTTTATAAGAAAACACATGGCAGTGTTCAAATGTAGAGCAAGACCTTTAGCACACAATGTAAAGTGAACTTGTTGCCCTTTCTCAGTACTGAGTGTGAACTTCCATTACAGACAGGAATAACAGCACATCCTGCTGTGGTGAAGCCACACACTGTTAATTACGTCCCATGCACCACAAGTCCACGACACTTAGGAGAGTCTGCTCACTGCAGCATCATATTCTTTGTGGCTGAGCTATACCTCTGAAAAGGCAAACAAACTGGATTTGGATCATCAAATTAAGCCACTCCGTCTGGCATATAACAAGCCAAGAGCACTGTGGTGGGTTCACTGCTCCAGAACCACAGGAGCTGCGGCCTCACTACAATCACAACACCCCTTCGATCCTGCATTCTGAGAAACTTTGATGCATGGAGATAATATTATCTAGGCCCAGCTGGTCCAGGAAGTCTCATATTTATAGTCATTAAATATAATCACATTCCAGTTTCTTTAGGTGTGGCTTAAGTCAGACTAACAAAATACTGTTTTTACAAAAATGGTGTGCCATTGTTTGGGTCTTGGTAAATGACAATGTTTGTTTCTTGTTCTTCAGTCTACTGCTTGGCTTTGTGAGGGATGAAGACGCCCCCTTGTGGAAGGGTTACTTCTTTGCCTTCTTGATGTTCCTGTTGTCTTGTCTGCAGTCCCTGTTCAACCATCAGTACATGTACACCTGCTTCACAGTAGGCATGAGGGTTAAAACAGCAGTTATGGGCCTAGTTTACAGGAAGGTGGGTCTTTGAACTGTTTGCTAGCAAATGTAAAGATGCATATAATGGTTCTCACATTTATTCTGGTCTCCACAGTCTCTGGTCATCAACAGCGCGGCTCGCAGAACGTGTACCGTTGGAGAGATAGTGAACTTGGTTTCGGCTGACACCCAGAAACTCATGGATTTCGTGGTGTACTTCAATGCAGTGTGGGTGGCCCCGATTGAAATCGCCTTGTGTCTTTTCTTCCTCTGGCAGGTGAGATGCTTCTAGAAATAAGGACAAAATTTATGTTCTCCCCTGACGAAAAAAAAAACAATAGAACCATCACAGAGATTCTAATGGATTCCACTACAAATACTACTACAAACATTACAAACCATCAACTTTTAACCATTAAAACCATAAAAAAAATGGTTTCCTCACTTTCCTGTAGTGTGTAGTGGTGTTACCAGTACTATTGTTACCAGTAGAGACCAACAGGCACCATTACAATTTCCATTAAAACCAGTACAATTCCCATTATAACCAGTAAAACCATTACAAATTCTGTCATGGTTTCTATTGTGTTTTTTTAAGCAGGGTTGTTTATTCTTCAAAAAAAAAAAAATGTTGGATTGTTGTATTGTCAGAAAAAATGCACAAAAATTATACAACAGCATGTCACTGGGACAACATACCTTAGCAAGTACTAACTATGAACATTTTGGTGGTAAATAAAAAACAAAAAAGGTACAAAGGTGTCCCCTTAAAGTCCGTCTTTTAAATATGTGTTCTGAGTTTGTCACACCACAGAAAAATGTGTTATTTACCACCCAGCCAAATGTGAATGAGAAAAAAAAACCCCAAGGAAATAAAATAAGTTATCAAAGTCTTATATTAAGGAGTATTCTCTGCTGGGGACGTGAAACCACGCAGAGACACGCTGAAACACTCACGGGAAAACTGACGGCTGTCTCAATTGTCAAATACCGCTACAACCTGAATAGAGTTTAGATGCAACCCTAATTAAACACACCTGATCCAACTAATCAAGTCCTTCAGGCTTAATTGAAAACCGCATAGTATGTGTGGTGGAGCAAGGATGGAACAAGACTCTGCAGGGCTGTGGCCCTCCAGGAACTGAGTTTGACACCCCTGCTCTAGCAGCTTAATTGACCCTTTGCAGGGAGCAAACATAACGCCAAATCCGCCATTTTGTCCAACAAACAAAACAGACAGCAGAGTAGATTAACTTGTGGATTTAAACTTGTAAAATGGTGTGTACTGATGCCTTTCCGTGGTTTAAATGAAATATGTTATGATGTTCGTTCATGTTTTTTTCGTGATTTAACTTCACGCTTTCACACACCCCTTAAACTGAGGTTGTTGGCAACAAAACATGCCCCATTGCTACTCAAAACTAGCCCAATAGCAATTTGAGGGCGGCCTACAGGTAAACACATTCCAGGGAGAAAAATATTTTATCAACTTGTGTCAAAGTAGCCCAATTCCACAGAAAACTGCGGACTTGGCAACACTGCTACAACACATTAAAGAGCCACAAAAGAGTATTTATTGTCTGAATTTCTTAAAAAAAAAAAATACAAAATTTGAAAGCTGGGACTGTTTAATACCAAAAGTAACCTGCTCTGTCTTGTCTGTCACCTCGTCGTCTTTTTGCTCCGCAAAGTATTTTTCACTGTGTGAGAACATGATGTGTAGCTTGAGAACGCCATGGCTTGTCTTTGCGAAGGGTCAATTGGATTTACACAGCTATACAACAGGTAATATGCATTTATGTGACAAAGGCATTGCTAGCTAGCAAACTGTAGGCTGTAGTAACTAACGATAATGACAGTAACACGCGATTGTTAGGGGAAGGAAGGGTTGCCAGGTTTTTACAAATTGCTACTCCAAGCTAGCAGACGACCCACTGATGCAAATGGGCTTGCCAGGTTTTGCAAACGAGTAGTGGTTGCTACTCAAAACTAGCCCAATTGCATTTTGGAGGAGGTTCCCCCAGTAAAAATTCATTCCAGGGGGTAAAATACACATTTTTGGCAGGGTTTTCTTGGTAAAATTCGCTAGTTATTGGGGTTGCTTCAACCTGTGGACATGAAAAACAACCTGCGGCAACAGTGTTAAAATAGCCTAATTTTATGGGAAAACTGGAGACTTGGCAACACTGGGGGAGGGGCCAGCTTAGTGGCTCCAATGCGTCATCGAGACCCGCCCAAAAAAAACACTGAACACAAAATTCATGAAAAACTAACATTCTAGGGTACTGCCCCAAAGACAAGCTGTGGAACCCCAATTTTTATTCAAACATCTAAAATTCATTCATTCAAATGTCTCACCTCTGTACAGCGCCTCGGCCCATCTGCGTTGGCTGGCATTGCCACTGTAATTCTCATCTTCCCTTTGAATGGGTTCATTGCCAAAATGAGAAGCAAGCTCCAGGTATGGTCTACTGTACATTGTTCCATTCAGTCAAATAGATGATATTTCCATGATAATATTCGTGCTGTGGCAACTGCTCCAGGCCTACAAATGATTTAAAACACGAGCATGTGGACAGCCTATCCTTTGATGCTCTGATGTTATGAACATGGTAAAAACCACAGGATTTTGCGTTGCTGTAAAATTGAAATTGCTTTGTCTCAAACATCCAAAGAATTAAAACTCGACCATATTGGTTCCCGTCTGGTCTCGTAAACAAGTTTGCTTGCGTGATTCTCAATTTCGCATGTGTTTTAACCTGTTCGCTGCTCTCAGGAGGTCCAGATGAAGTACATGGACGGACGCATTAAGCTTATGAACGAGATCTTGAGCGGAATAAAGATCCTGAAGTTTTACGCCTGGGAGAACGCCTTTAGAGAACGGGTTCTTGGCTATAGGGAAAAAGAGCTGAATGCTTTAAAGAAGTCTCAGATCCTTTACTCCATATCCATCGCCTCCTTCAACTCCTCCACTTTCTTGGTACATTTCATCATTGTCGTCATCTGAACACATTCATAGAATTCTAATAACTCAATAGATTTATCATGTACACCACTTTGCCTTCAGATTGCATTCGCCATGTTTGGGGTGTACGTGCTGATTGATGAGAAGCATGTTCTGGATGCTCAGAAGGTCTTTGTGTCCATGGCTCTCATTAACATTCTCAAAGCTCCACTCAGTCAACTGCCCTTTGCAATGAGCACTACCATGCAGGTGAGTGGCAGTACTGTCATTCAAACATTTGAATGCTTTTGTGTTTATATTAGCATATTTTCAAGGAATTTGTTTTTTTTTTTGTTTCTTCTTGTTTCTAAGGCTGTGGTTTCTCTCAAACGCCTCGGGAAGTTTCTCTGTCAAGACGAGCTGAAACTGGAAAGTGTGGAGAGAGTTCTCTACCATCCTGGTGAGTGCATTAGCTTGTCTTTGTTTTCAGACTTTCCTCTGACATACAACAACTTTATAAGCTAAAGATGACCAACATTTTTATGCATGTTGAGCAATACAGAGATTTTTCTCTATCAATGTGATGGCGGAGTTCTAATTCAAAAAGCCATAACAAAACCGACATGCCAAAAACAAAAATAACGAGTTACTAATCTGCCAAAAAGACCCACCTTAAAGGATACATTTCCAGTTATTCTGCAAGACAAGCTTACTTGAATTTAAAAGCTGTAATTCAACAAACACTACAAGGAAATTTTGTGGCTATGAGGTGGGTGTTGGTAACGGCTGAAATGAGTATGATGACTTCATTTAGCGGTTAGTCGACGGGGATTTTCAGCTTTGGATCTGTAATTATATTTATATAACTTTTCCACATTTTTGTGTTAAAGGTCTATTTTAAAATCAATTTATTAAAACTGCAACTTTTTTATATTAAAGGTCAAAGAGAAGTTTTTGTAAAAATGCTTCTGACTTTCTCTCTACTTCATCATCTGAATACCACTAATAACAGAGGAAAGTCATTAATGTTTCATGGATGTTTAAAAAATAATGGAAATGTATTCATCTAAATTATTATCATCACCCTGTTGCCTCATTAAATTAAAATGGTTTTATGAGCCTCAAATGCAAAACACACTTATAGTTTATAATACACAATACACAGAGATAGTTTACCCCAAAATAAAATTTCTGTCATCATTTGCTCACCTCCAAGTTGTTCCAAACCTATATGACTTTTTCTTTGAAACTAGCCTGTTTTTGAAATCTGAATCCAAATCTGAATTCCCATCATGAATCCGACTAATTTGGTTCATGATAAAAATTCAGATTGAGAAACAGGTTAGTTTTGGTGAAAACTGTTCTAGTCTGTTTCTCTCACAAAGCTATATGTCTTCACACTATTTATTAAAATATGCGGTAAGTTGTATGGGCCACTTTTATGATATTTATGATAGTATCTCTGTCTTTTTTGAAGCTAATATTAATTGGAACGGCACTGAGAAGTATGAAAGTCCGTTTAACTGAATACAAAACAAAAAAAGGTAATTGCGACTTTTTTCCCCATCTCGCAATTCTTACTTTCTTCTCAGAATCATGACATATAAACACGCAATCGTGAGTTATAAAGACAGAATTAGGAGGCAAACTCGCAGTTCTTAGAAATAAAGTCTCACAATTCTGACTTTTTTCCTCAAAATTATTCTACATAAACACAATTGCGAGTTATAAAGTCAGAATTGCGAGATATAAACTCACAATTCTGACTTTTTTCCTCAAAATTATTCTACATAAACGCAATTGCGAGTTATAAAGTCAGAATTGCGAGATATAAACTCACAATTCTGACTTTTTTCCTCAAAATTATTCTATATAAACGCAATTGTGAGTTATAAAGTCAGAACTGCGAAACAAACTCGCAATTCTGAGAAATAAAGTCAGAATAGGGAGATATAAACTCGCAATTGCGAGTTACGAAGTAAGAATTGTTACATATAAACTCACAATTCTGAGAACATATCAGTTTTTTTTCCCCCTCAAAATTAAACTTCATAACTTGCGAGTTTATATGTCAGAACTCTGAGAAAAACATCAGAATTGCGAGATACAAACTTATCTTGCAGTTCTGACTTTACTTCTTGCAACTGAGTTTATATCATGCAATTCTGAAAAAAAAGTCAGAACTGTGAGACAAAAAGTCGCAATAACTTTTTTAATTTTTTTTAAAATTCAGTAGCCGAAACGGTCTTCCATAGCAAAGACCATGAAAAAAAATCTTTAAATATTCTGCAGAATAGAGGAAGTCATAGAGGTTTGGAACGCAGTGAATCTGTGATGATGAAAAGCTCACCTCTTTATTTCATTTTTTTGTCAGATGTTGATGGTGTTGTTATTGACAACGGTACTTTCAGCTGGTCTAAAGATAACACACCATGTCTCAGGAGGTAGGCGCCTTTGAATATATTTATCACTTACTGTAAATTAAAATACCTGCTGAAAGATCTCTGTAGGCCCACCTTTCCTAAATATATGAAGATAATAATCTGGCAATGGTTTATTTCTGCAGGATCAATGTCAAAGTGCAGCGGGGTTCACTGGTGGCTGTGGTAGGTCATGTGGGCAGTGGAAAGTCCTCTCTTCTGTCAGCGATGTTGGGAGAAATGGAAAAGAAAAGTGGCCATGTCACAGTATCGGTGAATCATTTGGAAAATTACTAAAAATATATTGCCATCATTCACATATTCCACATATAATTTTGCTAACACTTTCTTTCAGGGCTCTGTGGCTTACGTGCCTCAGCAAGCATGGATCCAAAACGCCACTCTCAGAGACAACATTTTGTTTGGGCGTGAGAGGAAAGACAGCTGGTACCAGAGAGTGTTAGAGGCCTGTGCTCTTCTACCAGACCTGGAGATCCTACCTGCAAGAGACACCACAGAGATTGGAGAAAAGGTAAACACTGACTATTAAGTCTTTTAAAGTTCTTTTAAAACGTTTTCAAACATGCAAAGTCATGGGTAAACTCCAACTACATTTTTACAATGTTCACAGGGGCTGAATTTGTCAGGAGGCCAGAAACAGAGAGTGAGTCTGGCACGTGCAGTCTACAGGAAGGCTGATATCTACCTTCTGGATGATCCCTTGTCAGCCGTGGATGCACACGTGGGTCAGCACATCTTTGAAAAAGTCATTGGACCTAACGGAGTTCTTAAAAATAAGGTAAGAATTAAAACATGAGTACGATAAAATGTGACCTCAAAATGTGATATGTGAAAAGTTTTGAATTCTAAATTAAAATAGCACATAGGATGCAGAGTCACATTTTGAATGTAAGAAAGCAGAATTAAAATAGGTTTTGAAGAATGTTTAAAAAGGTTTATTGGCTAGACAGACAGATTAGATAACTGGAATTTAGCAAATTTGGATGTAGCCAATTTAATTCAATTTCCAGCTCTTGAATTGAAAGGGAATCTTTCAGGCTTAAAGGATTAGTTCACTTCCAGAATAAACATTTCCTTGTAATTTACTCATCCCCATGTCATCCAAGATGTTCATGTCTTTCTTTCTTCAACTGAAAAGAAAGTAAGGTTTCTGAGGAAAACATTCCAGGATTTTTCTCCATATAGTGGACTTCAATGGGGATCAACAGGCTGAAGGTCCAAACTGCAGTTTCAATGCAGCTTCAACAGGCTCTACACGATCCCAGCCAAGGAATAATGATCTTATCTAGTGAAACGATGTCATTTTCTAAAAAACAATTTATATACTTTAACCACAAATGCACTAGCTTGACCTCACACATTACGTAACCATGTATGCGTGACATAGGCGAACTACTGCCCCAATGTTTACAACACGAACATGCAAAGAAAAAAATAGGTAAAACAATGATGTCAGATGATTTTGACGTTGGAAGAGAAAATGAGATGGAATTTTTCCACTTTCCTTAACTTTTTGAATTAAAGCACACAGACGAAGAACCAACCACGCGTGACTTTTCCAACATGATTAGACGCGCATCATATTGCTAGATTTTTTTTTTTTTTTCGCTCATGTACCTATTGCCCGATCATGTACAGCCCCCTTTGAAGCTGCAAGAAAACTGCAGTTTGGACCTTCAACCCACTGGCCACCACTGAAGTCCACTATATAGAGAAAAATCCTGGAATGTTTTCCTCAAAAACCTTAATTTCTTTTTGACTGAAGAAAGACAGACATGAACATCTTGGATGACATGGGGGTGAGTACATTTTTATTCTGGAAGTGAACTAATCCTTTAAAATAACAAACAAACTAACTAGCTTGCTTGATGATGCTCTCCAATGCTTGCTGAAACAGACCCGTGTTCTGGTGACCCATGGGCTGAGCTTCCTGCCCCAGGCTGACCTGATCCTGGTGATCGAAGATGGAGAAATAACGGAGATTGGTTCTTACGCCGAGCTTCTGAGTAGGAAGAATGCCTTTGCAGACTTTGTGAAAGCTTTTTCCGTTAGCGAACGCAAGGGAAGTGCCACTCACCGAGGTAAGATAAAAGAATGAGTGCTGAGGATGTTGAACTGATGACTTCCAACAGAAATACAGTTAAAAATGCAGATTCACCTTGTTTTAGGGACCAGAAAATCAGTATCTCGTCTCAGCATGACAGACTTCTCTATTGACCTCTCCCAAGAGCAACTCATCAGGTAAAAGTAACCAAGTTTTGAAAATGCAAATGCAAGTTCTGTTGAAGAGCACATATTTACCTTTCTGTCAATTTTGTTTAATGAAGTGGAGACATGGGAGGTCCCAGTATACAAACCATGGAGGCCATATCTGACACAGAACAGGAGCAGAACCAGGAGGAAGTTGGAAGACTCACCCAGGCTGACAAAGCTCACACAGGCAGAGTAAGTAATAGAGCCACATCCACAGACGTTTCAAACAATGGGTAGACACATCTAAATATACCTTCACACGTAACTCAGTACCAAAGGCCAAAGATTTGGAGTGGCAGGTCAGTTTGAAAGTTCAGATACGGGTCAGCGACAAGGGTTTCAGATACTCTCATGTCACCACAGGGATCTAATTTTAACCCCTGATTGCAGGTCTTGGAGCGTTATTGTTCTGAACACCATAATATACCCTGAATGTGCATTATATCATCCAGAGTGTTGTTCCTCACACGTTTTTCTTCACACATAGGTGAAACTGGAGATGTATGTGGAGTACTTCAGGACCATCGGCTTGGCCTTCATCATCCCCATCATCTTCCTCTATGCGTTCCAGCAAGGTGCCTCACTGGCCTACAACTACTGGCTAAGCCTGTGGGCAGATGACCCGGTTGTAAATGGAACACAGGTCGACACGGATCTCAAGCTTGGTGTTTTTGGAGCTCTTGGCTTTGCACAAGGTTCAAAATCCCTCATGTTCCTCAACCCTCATTGAGTGTCATTGAACGTTGTCTTGTTCTTAGTCATCAACTATCTTATTGTATTGCAGGAATTGCAATTTTTGGCACTACTGTGGCAATTTCACTTGGCGGAATTATTGCTTCCCGTCATCTTCATTTGGACCTTCTCAACAACATACTTCACTCTCCTATGTCGTTCTTTGAGAGTACGCCCAGTGGCAACCTTCTCAATCGTTTCTCTAAAGAGATAGACGCCATTGATTGCATGATCCCTGATGGACTGAAGATGATGCTGGGCTATGTGTTCAAACTTCTGGAGGTTTGCATTATCGTGCTGATGGCGACTCCTTTTGCAGGAGTGATCATACTGCCGCTCACTCTGCTCTATGCCTTTGTCCAGGTATGCTACTAGAGATTGCTCAATACGTGCGAGTATCATAACAAGGAGTGCCAGTCTGACATCTATTCTCCTGTGTTTTTAGAGCTTCTACGTGGCCACATCCTGCCAGTTGCGTAGACTAGAGTCGGTGAGTCGATCACCCATCTATACTCATTTCAACGAGACAGTCCAAGGAGTCAGTGTGATTCGGGCCTTTAGAGAACAGTCTAGGTTTATCCTACTGGCTAACAGCCGAGTGGACCACAATCAAACGTCCTATTTCCCAAGATTTGTGGCAACCAGGTCAGAATACGTTATGGCTTATTCATTCTTTTGGCTTGTTTCTATCAAGTTGTACAGTTCAGTACAGTACAATTCGGGACGAAACACCCTGACCCAACTTGCATTTCCACTGCCAACAGTACCCTTACTTGACAGGTGTTGTGTATGCCAGAAAGCGCAAGAGACGATCCTCTGTCAACCAATCGGTATTCTGCAGTGATTCTAGCATAGGGGTGCCCAGACTCTGTCCTGGAGGGCCGGTGTCCTGCAGATTTTAGCTCCAACCCTAATTAGACACACCTGCACCAGCTAATCAAGCTTGTACTAGGCATGCTAGAAATTTTCTGGCAGGTGTGTTGAGGCAAGCTGGAGCTAAACGCTGCAGGACACCAGCCCTCCAGGATCGGGTTTGGGCACCCCTGGTCTAGCTCCATTATTGGTACTATGCTACTGTGCTAGGCACCCCAACAGAAGGTTCCCAAAAAGTTGTATAGTACGGTTTGCTATTTTGGTACCGCTCACAGCTTCTGATAATGGAAACGGAAATAACTACATACTGAACTGTACTGTATTGGACCGTACTGCTTAGTGGAAACAAGCCTTTGGTTACAGATAATCCAGTCCAACTTTGTACAATATCTTTAATGTTATTCCAATAGGTGGCTGGCAGTAAATCTAGAGTTCCTGGGTAACTTGTTGGTCCTTGCTGCAGCTATCCTCTCTGTTATGGGAAGGGCAACTTTAAGCCCTGGAATCGTGGGACTAGCTGTGTCGCACTCTCTCCAGGTAGGGAACTCATCAAAAAAAAAAACTTTGGACAACCACACGTTAGGCAACAACTTCTCATGAAAAATCACATTGCAGGTTACTGGGATCCTTAGCTGGATTGTGCGGGCATGGACAGATGTAGAAAACAACATAGTGTCTGTTGAGCGAGTGAAAGAATATGCCGAAACAACCAAAGAGGTAATGTTGGTCTGAAAGCTGTTTTTCCCCATAAATTCCTGTAACCAAAGCATATTTTTATGTTCATTCTTGAGGTCACTAAGTTAGTCTTTGGTTGTCGCAGGCACCATGGGCAATTGAGGACAGTCCACTCCCATCAGATTGGCCCAGATCCGGATCCATTGGATTCCAGGAATATGGACTTCAGTACCGCAGGGGTCTTGACTGGGCCTTAAAAGAAATTTCCCTCAGTGTTAATGAGAGAGAGAAAGTAAATATAAGATCTTAACACACTGTGACATATTTGTGCTTCATTTTTCATTACATTCCAAGTTAATCACTGAATCTATTCAGGTTGGAATTGTGGGAAGAACAGGGGCCGGAAAATCATCTCTTGCTCTCGGAATCTTCCGAATTCTTGAGGCGGCAAAAGGAAAGATCTTCATAGATGGGATAAACATTGCAGAGATAGGACTGCATGAACTGAGGTCTCGTATAACCATCATCCCACAGGTATCTGAAAGTGGACAAACAGATCAAATACCAAAACAAACGTTAAAAAGACTTCAAGATAAAGTGTTTTATATTTAACCTTTTCCCTCAAGGATCCAGTGCTGTTCTCAGGTTCCTTGCGTATGAATCTGGATCCCTTTGATGGCTACACTGATGAAGAGGTCTGGAGAGCTCTGGAACTTGCACATCTCAAGAACTTTGTGTCTGGCCTGCCTGACAAACTCAACCATGAGTGTTCAGAGGGAGGAGAGAA
>JAHKKF010524219.1:30238-44467 GCA_019740295.1 Labeo calbasu | reverse complement strand
GCGTTTTAGTTCATTGATGATGAGAGCACATATGGACAAACAGTTACATGAAGTGTTTTGTCCCCCCTCAATAACTCTATAATACATTCCTTTTACTACAAGTAACTTTTAGTACATTGGCATTTTTTGAACAGGTTATATATTCATCTCTACTTTTTTTCCCCAGAAAACTGAATTTAAACAATTAATAAAGTTAAGCAAAAATTAATTGTGTTATATGATTTACAATAAGCAGTATCTTTTAATCATATATGGTTAATAAACTTGCATAAATTCAATATATACATTGGTAACAAATTGTCAAAAAATACCAAGTATAATTTAGATATATATTGTTAACATATATGGTCATATCATATAATACAATATACTATTTTAATATATATTGTAAACATATATGTTCATAACATGCAATACCATATAAAAGTTAACCATATATATACTTTCAATATATGTTTATATACAAATTGTACTATGGGAAATTCATATATGTTATAAACACATATCTACATATATCCAGAAGATGGATATATGTGATAATAATATATTGYCCTATATTTAACATATATGAGAGTAGCACTTCTGATATAGGGACATATATGTCATATATTACATTTCCGTAAGGGTACAGTCACAGTGATTTGCATGCAGTCGGTTTTTATGATATAATGGCTAATTAGCAGGATTTCCACTGTACTATAGGTGACCAGATGTCCCCTTATTTGACAGTCCCGAATTTTTGTGTCCTGTCCCCGGAATTGTCCAAGTAAAACAGACTTTCAAAACACCACACAAAATACACTGCAAAATATCTTGCTGAGCAATCGTGTAGAGACTATTTCCACCAACAGAGGGAGATGCAAGCTACATCACTGATTACTTAAGAAAACGAGCAAAGCAGAGCAGCACTTATTGTCATCTCTTATCAAAAGGGACAGTGTTGTCGGTCCCAAGGTAGTCACATACTAACTATTTATGTTAAAGGGGTAGTTCACCTAAAAAATTAAATTTAAATCATTTTCATATACTTCATTTACTTACTGGCATCATTTACTCACCCTCCACTTGTTCCAAACCTGTATGAGTATGAGTTCTTCTGTGAACACGAAAGATATTTTTAAGAACTGGTACTGTTGACGGTAAAGCCACTTCCTTCATGCGTGCCCTTTTAAAGTCATGAACTATTCCACTTTGTAGTCCACATATATATTTTGTTATGTTTGTCAGGAGGCATCTCAAAATGTGAACTACACTGTAAAAAAAACTGATAGTATATAGCCTATTTTATAACTTATTGATCAAAAGTTAGGGGTCAGTAAGATTTTAGGTAAGATTTTAAGTCAGTAAGCTACAAAAGATTTTGTAAACAAGTGAACTGTTTTCAAAAGTGGAAAAAAGTGAACATAGACAATAATCATAAATCTCTCTTGAGCTGCAAATCAGCTTATTAGAATGATTTCTGAAAGATCATGTGACTGAAGACTGGAATAAAGATCCTGAAAATTTGGCTTTGATCACAGCAATAAATTACATGTTTACAATACACACTACCAGTCAAACGTTTTTTGAACAGTAAGATTTTTAATGTTTTTAAAGAAGTCTTTTCTGCTCACCAAGCCTGCATTTATTTGATCTAAAAAAGAGCAAAAACAGTAAAATTTTGAAATATTTGCTAAATTTTTAGCATCATTACTCCAGTCACGTGATCCTTCAGAAATCATTCTAATATTCTGATTTAAATACTAAAACTGTAATACTGTGAAATATTTGTACAATTTAAAATAACTGTTTTCTATAAAAATACACTTCCACTGAACTTTTGTACAGTAAGATTTTTAATGTTTTTAAATAAGTCTTTCCCGCTCACCAAGCCTCATTTATTTGATCCAAAATACAGCAAAATAATATTGTGAAATATTTTTACTGTTATAAATAACTGTTTTCTAATTGAATATATTTTAAAATGAAATTTATTCCTGTGATCACCAAGCCTGCATTTATTTGATCTAAAGAAGAGCAAAAACAGTAAAATTTTGAAATATTTTTTTCTGTTTAAAATAACGGTTTTCTATTTGAATATATTTTTAAATTTAATTTATTCCTGCGATTTTAAAGCTGAATTTTTAGCATCATTACTCCAGTCGCAATTGATGAATAGAAAGTTCAGATGAACAGCATTTATCTGAAATAGAAATCTTTTGTATAATATTATAAAAGTCTCTGTCATCACATCATGTGACAGTAAAGACTGGAGTAATGATACTGAAAATTCAGCTGTGATCACAGGAATAAATTACATTTTAATATATATATTCAAATAGAAAGCAGCTATTTTAAATAGTAAAAATATTTCACAATATTACTGCTTTTGCTGTGTTTGGATCATATTCTGGTGGGCAGAAGAGAATTCTACTGTTTAAAAGTTCAGTGTATTTTAACAGTTATTTTAATTGGTAAAACAAATTTCACAGTATTACAGTTTTAGTATTTTAACTATTAGCCTATATTTACTAGTTTATTAAACCATGTTTATATAATAAGCTATTTTTTACTGCTTGTCAACACACTTACATGACTAAACAGTATTTTTTGGATCAGCTGTGACACTGATATTGCGATGATTCATATTCAGACTGGCCAGTGATCCACTTGCATGCTAAGGGGTTTACTTTATTACAGACATATTCACTGCCTACGAAACAGTTGCCATGCTGTCCAGTATCAGCCAGCAGAACACGAAATCAGAGGAACTTGTATGAGAACAGATATTCGTCAACACAGTCAGAAACCCGAAGACGAGATGCAGGACGGCTTATTTACATTGTCAACAGCACCAGATTTTCATTACACTGAGCTGGTGAGAGGCTTAACGCAGGGTGACGTTTTTCTTTGACACACTGACCTACTTTCGCTGAGAGACGCGTGTGCAAAGCTTCACTGAATATGATACATTAACTCGTTCAGGTAATCCAGGAAAACTTGGAATATTCTAAAAATATATATTTTGATATATAATGTCTATATTCAAATATAAGCATAGCATAAAAATGCATAACATAAACATAAAAGCATAACGTAAAAAAACAGACAGCTTAACGCAGTGACTTATTCATATGTTTCGACCAAACATACAAAAGCACCTCTGATTTGAGGTTTGGGTCGTATGACATTGAAATGGCATCCATTGGAGGCGCGCGCCCTGATGCGGAGTCTGATCCATGTTTTCTCGTGCTCACGTGCCAACGCGCTCCCCGTGCAGAGCAGTGGAGCTGTCGGACGCACTTCATTGCGGGACGCTGCTGAGGAACAAAGACAGTCACAGATTGTGTTTTTGCAACTGGTAAAACTTCGCAGCAAAGCTAATCAGAGTGTTTTGGGATGGTATGCCTTTCTATGTTGACGTAGAAGCTTGGAACAAGTGAGTATGATATTCCTAGTCGACTACTGCGACAATGCTTTCCTCTCTTGTGCAGAATATTGATAAGTTTGTCGCTGAGGTTTGAGTTCTGTATATCTGCCTGTATATAAGTGCTATATAAGGTGTATAAAGAGAAATAATTGCTTCGAAAGCGCTGATTTGTGACCAATATGCCATACTGTATTTTAATGTACTGTATTAGTTTTTAGTTACAGTTTCCTGTAAGAGGCTGTGTACAGTATATACGCCCAAATACACAAAACGTCTTACACCATTAGAGACAATTCTTATTTTAGTGAAAATGCTTATGTTGCATTATGTTCTGATTTAATACTGCAATGCAAAAGTTTCATTACAAATTATACTGTCAGCATAACCACTTGCTTTAGGGATTTCTTCGTATTTTGTATCTGCTTTTAACTCCAAGATTGGGTAAATCCTGATGATCATGTTCTCAAACATTCAGGAATCATCCAAAGAGTTTCCTGTGCTTCAGTGCACAAAATAACAGTAAATGTCAGAACATGTATAGGTTACCCAGAAATAGCATGGAATCTGAAATAACTTCATGCATTGTTTTATATTATTTATTCTTATTTATTGCTGGTATTGTTATTTATCGTTGGTTTTATGGGTTGTTCCGTTGTGACCTTTGATATACTTGTTTGCATGCCTTGTTCCCCTATTCAGTATGTTTCAAGTGTGATATATGGGATTTGGTTAATTATATGGGATTTGTAAATGCAGCATTACACTAAGCCCAAGAAAAAATTCCCCTAGGGGACAATAAAGGATATCTCATCGTAAATTATTCATCTATGCTATTTTAACTTTTCTTTAAAATGTTTCTTTTTTGAAAACGAAGTTGCAATTATTTGATCAAAAACACAGTAAAAACAGTAAAACTGTGAAATATTATTACAATTTAAAAGAACTGTTTTCTATTTTAATGAATTTTAAAATGTAATTTATTTGTGTGATGTAAAGCTGAATTTTTAGGATCATTACTCCAGTCTTTAGTGTCACATGATCCTTCAGAAATCAGTCATACACATAAAACATCTTACAAGAGAAAATGCTTATGTTGCATTCTTTTCTGATTTAATACTGCAATGCAAAAATGTCATTACAAATGATATTGTCAGCATAACTACTTGGTTTGGGAATTGCTTTGTATTTTGTATTTGCTTTTAATCAGTGCAGCTTGAGCTGCAGGAACTCCAGGATTGTGTAAAACTTGATGATCCTGTTCTCAAAGATTCATGAATCATCCAAAGAGTTTCCTGTGTTTCAGTGGAAGAAAAACATCTTTTAAATTCACACAGTACAGTAAATGTCAGAAAATGTATAAGTTACCCAGAAATAGTATGGAATCTGAAATATTTCTAATTCATTTTTGCTATTTTAACTTTTGTTCAAAATCTAGAAACTTTTTGGAAAACTAAGTTGCATTTTTTTGATCAAAAACAGTAAAAATAGCAAAATTGTGAAATGTTATTACAATTTAAAAGAACTGTTTTCTATTTTAATATATGTTAAAATGTAATTTATTTCTGCAATGCAAAGCTGAATTTTCAACATCTTTACTCCAGTCTTCAGTGTCACATGATTGTTCAGAAACCATTATAACATGCTGATTTGCTACTCAGTTATTATCAGTTATTATTGGTGCTCAATTATTAATAATAATATTAAAATGTCACTATGTATTTGAGTATAATAACCTAGTGGTTATTACAAATGATTTTCCGGGCCACTGTTCATCTCTGAATCCAGTGTTTTTCTATTGAACAGGATGAAAAGGGGACGATCAAAGTGTCAGAGCTTCACCCCGTCTGAGCGCAGAAGCAAAAGACACAGGAGTGCCGCACCAACGTATGTCCAGACGGGCTCCTCCGCCTCACAGAAACCCACAGAGGAGACGTGGGGCAACCTGCCACACCACGTAGTCCTGCACATATTCCAGTACCTGTCTCTGGTGGACCGGGCTCGAGCGTCTTCTGTGTGTCGCCGGTGGAACGACGTCTTTCACATCCCAGATCTCTGGAGGAGATTCGAGTTCGAGCTGAACCAGCCAGCCACGTCGTACCTGAGATCCACACACCCAGATCTCATCCAGCAGATCATCAAACGACACGCTCAGCACCTGCAGTACGTCAGCTTCAAGGTAGGCTGGTTTTAGAAAGGGTGATCTGCAAACCATTTTAGATAGAAAAATACAGTAAAAACAGTAAAATTGTGAAATATTATTGCAATTTAAAACAACTGCTTTCTATGTGAATATATGTTAAAATGTAATTTATTCCTTCAAAACGTGATATTTTTCAGTATTCTTTGATGCAGGAACAAAAGGTTCAAAAGCATTTTTTTAAAACAACAATATTTGTAACATTACAAGTCTTTACTGTCACATTAATATACACACACACACAGCTTTTGAAAAGTAATGTTTTAAAAATGTTTTTAAATTAGTCTCTTCTGCTCACCAAGCCTGCATTTATTTGATCCAAAGTACAGCAAAAACAGTACAATTTTTACTTTTTAAAATAACTGTTTTCTAATTGAATATATTTTAAAATGCATTTATTCATGTGATTTCGAAGCTGAATTTTCAGCATCATTACTTCAGTCTTCAGTGTCACATGATATTATAATATTCTGATTATAATATTCTGATTTGCTGCTCAAAAAACATTTATTATTATTATTATTATGTTGAAAACAGCTGAGTACAATTTTTTCAGGTTTCTTTGATGAACAGAAGTTCAAAGAACAGCATTTATCAAATATAGAAATCTTTTGTAACATTATAAATGTCTTTATCATCACTTTTGATCAATTTAAAGCATCTAATTAAATTAAAATATTAATTTCTATAAAGTCTTTCCAAAAAAAATTTTTTTTTTCACTGACTCCAAAATTTTGAATGGAATAGTGTATAATGTTACAAAAGCTTTTTATTTCAGATAAATGCTGATCTTTGGATCTTTCTATTCATCAAAGAATCCAGAAAAAATGTACTAAACTGTTTAAAATATTGATAATAATAATAAAAAAATGTTTCTTGTACAGCAAATTATTAGAATGATTTCTGAAGGATCATGTGACACTGAAGACTGGAGTAATGATGCTGAAAATTCAGCTTTGATCACAGAAATAAATTATATTTTAAAATATATTTAAATAGAAAGCAGTTATTTTAAACAGTAAAAATATTTCACAATATTAGCTAAGGGAACGTCTTTAAAACACATTATATATATATACGTTTTATGTGTTATTTGTATTGTTATTATTTATTTATTATTTTTTAAACACCATTCAGGTTGACAGCTGCACCGAATCTGCAGAAGCAGCCTGTGACATCCTCTCACAGCTGGTGAACTGCACCATTAAGACACTGGGTCTGATTTCCACAGCACGGCCAAGCTTCATGGACGTGTCCCAGGTACGACAGAAACGTACTCACCCTTAACATACGACACTACAGTAGCTGAACATGACATCAGACATCTGTTTAAACCCTGTCGCTAGTTGAAAAATACTATAATGTCCCAGCTGTCAAACGTGGGATTTCTGGATTTCTGTAGCATGTAATTTCACCCTCCACAAAATCCTGACAGTTTGAAACAGCAGTATAACCAGTATCGAAAGTGACAAGTTGAGGCTCGCCGTGGCTGACTTAGTCACAAAAGATTTGAAAACAAAGAAAGCCTGACTTCTTTATATAACTACCGACGTGATGGAGGGGAATTTACAGGATTAATCACACTGTAATGTGACTTACAGCTGCCTCTGCTGTTTGTGTCCTTCTTTCTATTTACAACCGTCACACTGAACAACATCCGGGAGGATCTGGATGAGTCAGTGTCCTCACCTAGAGGCTTAATTATCTTTCAATCGCCATTTCACGTTGTCTAGTGTCCTCTGTTCAGGTCAGGGCCTTTTCTCTAGGAGGTGCCTCCTCAAAACATTCAGATGAGGAAATACTCAACAGTGTAAAAATAGAGCAGAACGGTTGGTTACGGAAGTTAAAATAAGATATGGGGCTGTGTTAGTGGTTTTGTTAAGTCAGTCCTCACTAGTACTAGTGCTATTAGTGATTAGTGCTGAAACTTCTAATACTAAGTATTAAAGATGAGTCTGTGCATCAACATGCATCATTTGTGCTCCAACGTCTTGTTGAGATTTTATTTCATTTGAACTTATTTTAATTATTTTTTAATTAATTTTATTTAATTTTAATATTTTTTTAAATTATTTATTTTATTTTTGTGTTGTATTTTACTGTAACTATGTTATATATTATTTATGTTTTATTTAATTATGAGGTTATTATTTAATTATGCACCTTTTTTTAATAATTGTAATATTTTTATTTAATTATTCTTTAATTCTATATATATTTGGATATTATTTTTTATTTTCATTTTTTTATAATTTTATTAAATTTTAATTTAATGTAATAATTTTTTAAAATATGTTTTTAGTATGCCTCTAACACTAACTTGCTCTACTCTTTTTCTATACTGTTTTCTTTTTATTTATTATATAATTAAAAAAAACAAAAAACGTGCTATGTGTACTGCGTTGGGCTAACTGAGACTTGTCACAGCACTTACATCTCATTGCTCTTTTGTTGGTTGATTTTGCTTGCTTCCATTGTCCTCATTTGTAAGTCGCTTTGGATAAAAGCGTCTCCTAAATGACTAAATAAATAAATAAATTTCTCCACAGGATTTAACGATAACTTAAAAAGCTTTAAAGACTGACTTACTGTGAGCTTTGAGGCTGTTAATCGATGGTGTATATGCTTTGGTTAAAGCCATCTGTTGACATTTTTAATAATTGTGTTTATGGTGAAAAACTACATTACCCATGATGCTCTACAGAAACGTAATGTAAAAATGCTTAAATTCAACTGTGATTTTGTTTTAACAAACAGTACAAGTGTTATATTTAATGATACGTTTGTGGTTTTATGTTGATGGTTCTACACATGTTTGAAAACGAACCAGCCTGTCTACAACACAAACAGCAGCATCGCAGGGTGACCTCTGAGAAATAATGAAATAACGCTTGATGTAAAGGGTACGAGGAGCCCGCGGCTCTGACTTGCTTGTCTTGTCTGGTCTGTTCTCAGTCACACTTTGTCTCAGCTCTGACGGTGGTGTTTGTGAATTCCAAGTCCCTATCCTCTATAAAAATTGATGACACACCGGTTGATGACCCTTCCCTGAAGGTACTGGTCGCCAACAACAGTGACACGCTCAAGCTGCTGAAGATGAGTAGCTGTCCTCATGTATCTCCTGCAGGTCAGTGCGTCATCCTCTGGGTCATGCCAGATCTAATATGAATATATAAACCTGTTTTCAAGTCAGCAGGAAATCCAAATTGACCCATTTACTTTTTAATATATACATTGCTGGTCTTACTGAGCATGAATTGATTCATCTGATTCACTTATATGCAACTGAATATAGAAATTGCTAATATAGGTCATGCCACTGCCAAGGTACATACTTTAAACTCACCGCTGAAATGTCTTTGTGATTTTATTATTATCTAAATGTTTTATTATTCCACCAAATAAGCCTATTTACTTTATCTGCAGCACATCTACAGACATACTGTATAGCCTATATCATATTGTTAGACTGAAAATTATTGTTTGAATGAAAATAAGTAACTTTTAGAGACTCCTTTCTTTGAAAACCTTTTTAAAAGAATGAAAACAAAGGTTTAGTTTTAATGCTTGGACTTTCTTTACTTCCTCAGATAAGTTTATTTAAACATAAACCAATGCGAACTACACACTACCAATATTTTCGTATCACTGAGATAATATAATATTTTGTCATATATTTTTAATTAGTTTTTATTTTTGTATTATCTATTTTTATTACACGGCTCTCTGGAATGCTTGATTCTGATTGGTCAGTTGAGACATTTGCAGGTTCGTTCTTTTCAAATAATAACTGCTCCAAAGTAATAACGCATAGCTGGTACTATACAATAACAATAAAATGTTTCAAATTCATATTCATGTCCAGTTTTTTTTCCTTATGTGGCAAGTAGCCGTGTAATAAGCGGGATAATGTACAGGCAGCCTGTAGTTATCGCGAAATAAGCCCCTTCAGCGTGATACAAGCCTGATCACACTGTCGGGGCTTATTTCTGCGATAACTACCGGCTGCCTGTACATTATCCCTTACATATAACTTAACTGTTACTGATTAACTGAACTTCAATGGGTTGAAATGACTGAATGCTTTCAATTGATTTCCTCTTGAACTGTCACCAACTGAACTGCAGTGCTCAAACTATTTAAAATATAGTGAATTGAGCTTCAAACTCGATCGTAATGCACAATGTTTCCATCTAACATGTACATTTTGAGCTGCAGCTCGTCATATTAATGGAGCGTTTTCACTAGTTAGTAGTAAACCGGTTACCTCACCTGAATATGTTCATAGATTTGTGTTGGATGTCATCTTTGGAATCGAAATATGGATATTTTATTTGTAAACATCATACTTTTTTTGGCTTATTTCAGTTAATGTCATAAAACTAGCGAGCTACGTCACTAGTACTACTGGCAGTGTTGTGTAAACATGGCTGAAGACGCGAAAAGAGGAACAGACAAACCGAACCAACTGAGTGAGTCATTTACGCTGGAACCGCTCCGACTGACTGAAACTCAAAGTCGTGACTTTGGTCATTCAGTTCATACAATTCACTAGCAAAAACCAGATCAAAGACCATATTCGAATTTTGAAATCGCTTCTAAAGCACGTAGTGATGAGTGAAACGGAGCTTTTCTGAAATCCAAATCAGTCACAAAATGATTCACTGTTGTAAAGCGCTTCAATCGGATCGCCTATCGCGAATCTTTTGATTCAGATCGGGACTTTGAATGAATCGCGATTGGCACGCCGAATCCTCTGAAATGATGGTTCGCGAATCATTATTCAGATTGGGACTTCAGAGCGCGGATAGCGAATCATTTGATTCAGATTGCGACTTCGATCGGATCGCGAATCATTTGATTCAGATCGGGACTTCGATCGGAGCGCGGATCGCGGATCGCGAATCATTCAGATCGGGACTTCGGTGCGGGTTCGCGAATCATTTGATTCAGATCCGAACGATCGGAGCACGGATCGCGAATCATTTGATTCAGATCCGAACTTCAATCGGAGCGCGGATCCCGAATCATTTGATTCAGATCGGGACGTCGGTGTGGGTTCGCGAATCATATGATTCAGATCCGAACTTCGGTGCGGGTTCGCGCATCATTTGATTCAGATCCGAACTTCGATCGGAGCGCGGATCGCGAATCGTTTGATTCAGATCGGGACCGCCGAGCAGGTTCGCGAATATTTTTTTCTTATTTCTTTTTTATTAAACAGTAGAATACATCAAAAAGAAAAACACAAATGGTTTAACAATAGGCCTATAACCATGTTTTTTTTTTTTTGGAGTAAAATAATTGTCATAAGGAATGTGTTGACAAAGTTAACGAAAAAGTAGTACATAAAGTACACATAGGATGAGTATAGACAGGCATCTTCCTCAGAAGAGTGACTAAAACAGCAACTCACTCAGTTACTGAGAATTATAGTTTATAGTCCAACATTGCTTGTTATGATTTCCAGGGGCGCAGAATTTAGTAGAGATGCTATGACATGTCCCTACCAGTATTCAGCAAGTACTAAATTATTTTGATCAAACAATTAAATGACTGTTGTCTGTACCCATCAATGCCAAAACCAAACCTACGCCCTTGGTTGTTGAAACGGATTTTATTTGATTAGTAACAGCCACTGTTCAAATTTGAGTAAATGTAAGAATTCAACACAAAATAAAAAAATTTGGCCTTATAAAGATAAAAATGCACATAAAAGGTCAAATTTCCGTGGCTGCAAACTAACCACCTTAGATATGAAGAATATCTAAAGTTTTGCGAGTCAGCCGTCCACAGCAGTCCTAAACCTGCCAAAATACCAGCGTAATAACACACTCGTCCAATTATTGTTATCAACAAAATTCCAGAAAAAATTTAGATGTAATTTTTCTGTCAATATCACACACCCTTATAGTCAAGTGTGTCATTTGGGACGGGTCCATAATGAAAGTATATTGTAATCACCTACCCTTAATCATAAACCCAAGTTCACTCGTTGTTTCTCTCTCATCCAGGCATCCTGTGTGTGGCGGATCAGTGTCACGGCCTTCGTGAACTGGCTCTTAACTACCACCTGCTGAGCGACGAGCTTCTGTTGGCGCTCTCCTCCGAGAAGCACGTCCACCTGGAGCACCTGCGCATCGACGTGGTGAGCGAGAACCCGGGCCAAACGCAGTTCCACACCATCAAGAAGAGCAGCTGGGACGCCCTCATCCGCCACTCGCCCCAGGTCAACATCGTCATGTACTTTTTCCTGTACGAGGAGGAGTTCGAGCCCTTCTTCCGCGAGGAGACGCCCGTCACGCACCTGTACTTCGGCCGGGCCGTCAGTAAAGACATGCTGGGCCGCATCGGGCTGAACTGCCCGCGTCTCGTGGAGCTGGTGGTGTGCGCCAACGGGCTGGAGCCGCTGGACGAAGAGCTGATCCGCATCGCCGAACGCTGTAAGAGCCTGACGGCCATCGGCCTGGGCGAGTGCGAGGTCACCTGCAGCGGCTTCATGGAGTTCGTGAAGATGTGCGGCGGCCGCTTGAGCCAGCTGTCCATCATGGAGGAGGTGCTCATCCCTGACAACACCTACAACATCGAGCAGATCCACAGCGAGGTCTCCAAACAACTGGGTCGGATTTGGTTCCCTGATATGATGCCCACGTGGTAAAAACGCATTCTAGATATCCACTCTGGACTACCTGTGCAAACAAGCAGTCTGCGTTTGGCAGGCACGGCAGCCATTAGACTGAACGGGCTAATTAAAATTTAGCATGGGAAACGGAACATTTGGATCATTAGTGTGGAAACGCTGCTGTAAAAACATGATTTGCGATTGGATCTCAGAGACGGGTTTCAATGCAAAGTGTTTTCAGTTCCACACAAGTGCGCACACGTGAAACAGGGTTTTTATGTGAAATTCACAGGCACGGCAAATGGCCCTGTGGGACTTGTTAAAGAGCTTGTATTTTATGATTTAACCATTCTTTTGTGGGCTAAACAGAATAGGACTGGGCAATAAACAATATCCTATTGAGATCACGCTCAAATTCATGACAATAATAATAATACGCTTTGGACTAGGATTAATCTAACAGCAGAAATAAAGGTGACAGCAGTAGCCAGTGCATGTCGCTAATAAATCTGATCGTTGTGTGTGAACAACTGCTGGGTTAAAAACAACCTAGCGCTGGGCAAAATGTGGATAAACCCAGCAATTGGGTTGTTGTGACCCAACGTTTGGATTAAATGTTTAACCCAGCCTTCTGGGTAGTAACCCAACCTCTGGGTCAATTGCTGAGTTTGTCCATATTTTACCCATATTTTAAAAACAAGACATTGGCAAACCCAGTGATGTTGTTGTTTTGACCCAGCAGTTGAGTTAAATGTTTAATTTCACTCGACTGCTTAAAGGAGAAGTCCACTTCCAGAACAACAATTTACTCACCCCCTTGTCATCCATGATGTCCATGTCTTTCTGTCTTCAGTCGTAAAGAAATTATGGTTTTTGAGGAAAACATTTCAGGTTTTTCTCCATATAATGGACTAATATGGTGCCCCGATTTTGAACTTCCAAAATGCAGTTTAAATGCAGCTTTAAAGGGCTCTTCAAAGGGTCTTATCTAGCAAAATGATCTGTCATTTTTTTTTTAGAAAAATAAAAATTTGTATACTTTTTAAGCACAAAAGCTCGTGCAGCACAGGCTCTGGGATGCGTGTCCACGAATTAGTAATTGGTCGTTCTTGAATGATTCTTTTATTTTGAACAAATCTTTAATTTCGGGAAGAACGAGTCGTGCATGTGCAACATCCTGTTAGATTCTGTACTGGAATTAGTTCACCTGTTTTGAGTCTTCAGGTTTTTCGAGTCGTTCGTTCAGCTTATGGGGCTGTCACGTGATGAATGAGGTGAGGTGAGGTGAGCTAATCATAGACTAAAGACCCAGGTAAACAATGAATGAATCTTTTCTGTTTCTTGTAGCATTATAGTTTTGTCTTGTTTGTAGTGTGATCAACGTTTGTGTAAGCAGTAGATGTGTTAGGGAAGTAACACTTAACATTTTAATTATATTTTTCTAAAATGAAAAAAGATTTGTTTATTTTGCTGAACGAGACTCAAAGGTCAGAGTCGGTAAAATGATCTGAACTTCCCATCACTACTACGAATCACGTCTAAGTTCATCGTCTGTGTACTGAGTATGGTGAAAAACTCCATCTTATTTTCTTCTACAATTTGAGAGGAGAACATCGTTGTACCTTTTTGTTTGTAAACAGCATTTACAAACTTACTTGCACTGGGTCTGTAGTTCTGACTACGTTCCGTGTGACCTTTCAACGTGATTCAATAGTACCTAACGTCGTGAACGCACATCCCAGAGCCTGTGCGACACAAGCTTTTGTGCTTAAAAAGTATACAAAAAAAAACATCCGCAAAAAATGACTGATCGTTTGGCTAGTTAAGACCCTTCTTCCTCTGCTGGGATCGTTTAGAGCCCTTTAAAGCTGCATTTAAACTATGTTTTGGAAGTTCAAAATCAAGGCACCAATGAAGTCCATTATATGGAGAAAAATCCTGAAATGTTTTCCTCAAAAACCATAATTTCTTTACGACTGAAGACAGAAAGACATGAACATC
>JAHKKF010524219.1:12673-30188 GCA_019740295.1 Labeo calbasu | reverse complement strand
TCCTCAAAAACCATAATTTCTTTACGACTGAAGACAGAAAGACATGAACATCTTGGATGACAAGGGGCTGAGTAAATTATTTGTGAATTGTTGTTCTGGAAGTAGAGTTCTGCTTTAAAAATGACTGTTTTTCTTATTTAAAATGAACCCAAAAAAGGCTGGAAATTAACATTCATTAATAAGTTAAATAAATGCACATTTATTAATAAGTTAAATAAATAATAATTAAATAATAATAAACAATTTTTAAAATGCTTAATAAAAATTCACCTTTTAATTATTGCTAGTAATGATGTGTCTGATTTTTAATTTACAACCTATTTTGGGTTTCTTTTAAGCCAGCCATATTGTAGTCTTTAAACAATAGTTGAGTTAAATAAAACTACCCAGAAGGTTGGGTTAAACATTTAACCCAGCAGCTGGTTTAAAACAAGCCAGTTGCGGGGTTTGTCCATATTTCACCCAGCGCTGGGTTGTATTTAAGCCAACATCTTAGAGTGTACAGCCAAACAAACTTAAAGTAAAACTCAAAGAGCTTCACCACAACATGTCAAAATAAAAGTCCTGTTTAACTTGAAGAAATTATGACAGAAATATATTACTATTGCATACTAATATACAATTCTCAAAGTAGTAATAATATTATTTCTTTAAAGGAATATCATACAACCAAGGGATTTTTTATTACTTTATAAAGTTATGCTGCTTTCAATAAAATGCAATGTTTTGTTGTAAATAAATTTAATTTGATTACATTTTAAAAGCATGATTAAACAATTAAAGTTGTATTAATTCATTTCATTAGCCGCCATTTGTTATAATACATTAAATCATAAAACAGAATCCAGAAACAAAATAAAATAGAAAATAAAATTAATGTCTTGCAGCCCTAAATTAAAAGGTGTTTTACCCGGTGAAGTTTAATTGTGAACAAAGTTATGTTTACATTAATTCTCAAGGTCTAACAAACATGTAGAAAAGTATTTCCTTCCGTATTAACGATAAATATTGATGTTGTATTATATGGAATATTGTGATCATATTTTTGGCCATATCGTCCAGCCCTAAACCATTTTCTCTGCAACTGTTAAGCTAGTTGCAGAGAAAAAGAGCAACTTTTCTGTTCATTTAGGAGGACTTAGGTGGCAACAAAATAACTTTGCACTTAACTTTTTTGTACACTATATGTGACTCTGGACCACAAAACATATGGGCCTTTTTTTTTTTAAGAATTAATAAATGTTTTGTTGGGATAGACCAATATTTGGCCGAGATACAGCTATCTCAAAATCTGAGGGTGCAAAAAAAACAAAATATTGAGAAATCGTCTTTAAAGTTGTCCAAATGAATTCATAGCAATTTTTTAAAAAATTAAGTTTCGATATATTTACGTTTCGAAATGTACAAAATATCTTCATGGAACATGATCTTTACTTAATATCCTAATGATTTTTGGCATAAACTAAAAAGTGATAATTTTGACCCATATAATGTATTGTTGGCTATTGCTACTTACGACTGGTTTTGTGATCCAGGGTCACATAAGTATTTTAAAAATGCATGAAATCCAGGCCTTTCCTACCAATTTTTTTGTACTTGTCATTGCAAATGTATAGCGTACAGAACATTCTGGATGCTTTAAAAGACTATGCTGTTGTTTATTTGTAGATTTATAAACATTTAAAGTATAATATGCATTTACACTGTCCTCTTATTAGTATGATCATACTGTAAGTATCTAGGATTTGGTGTAGCTGTATTGAGTCTTATAAACACCAAACCACTGTCTTTCACTGTAATTCACAAAACAACTGTCAAACGAGCTCAGCTTTACTGGAAAGTGTTTTCTTAAAACATACTGTATATTTAAAATATTTACATTTCGAAGGGAGGTCAATATTTGGAGTCTTCTGTTACAAAAGCTGTAACAAACTGTGGTATTTATTGTCTTTTTTCATGGAAGTCTGTTATTTTAAGTGGTAATTTGTATTTCTCTTGAGTTTATTTGTGCTGGTCTCATTGTTGGCTGGGTAAGGTTTAAAAATTTGTAACAATATTTCAAACTGTAAAAATAAACAGAAAAAAAGGATTTTTTTTTAATCACATTCACCCATTACAAAATTAAATATCATTCAAATTTTCTTAAAGCAAAAGTTTATCACATTGTAAACATCAATCATATTGCACAGAAAAAACTTAAATCTAAATTAACTGGATTTATTCAAGTCAAAAATATCATTTAACCTCACTGAACCGACCATTCATTTATATACATCAAGTCAAATCAGGAAAAAAACAGCTCTTTAAGCTTCATAATATGACAGAGAAACCCATGCTTTTAAATATTGCCTCTAAAGGTAATTGTCTTTCTAAAATAGTTTTTTTTTTGCTTTGTTATTGGCTTTTTTTCTTAAAAATATTTTAATTTGCTTTACAAACACATACATTTACATTTTACAAACAGATGTTTTATTAAATATTTTATATTAAGCTTTTGAAAAGCTTAAAAGTGAGATTTATTTGAGGTCTATATCACCTAGTATACAAATCTGTGCATATTAAACAATAATCCCCAATTTGCATGTATTAAAACTATTTTTCAACATAATTTCATTAGTATCCGCCCTAGAAATCCTTCAGCGCGTGACATTCTGAAAACACAGTCATGTGGGTTTATTAAAGGATGTGTTGTTCTGACATCCAGACTTCAACCATCTTGTGTTTTCTCTCACTCCCTAAATGGACGGTTGCATGTGTAGTTCATCAGAGCACCACTAGATAGCAGAAGCATCCCGTGAGAAAGCCGCCTGACATCATTACGTAAAACCCGCCTTGGGTTCTGCAAATAGAATCAGCGCAAGACCCTTTTTTTCATCCTGAGCCTCGACTGTGGTGTGCGTTACACACATGCTGGAAGGATGCGGAGACGAGCCGCGCTCGCCGGGCTATGATCCGTCTGAGCGTGAGGTCATCGTTGACCGCATCGTGAGTGAAGAGCGTCAGCCAGACGTCAGCAGGGCAATTAAATATTCAAATAACGGCGCAGGACTGTGTGATCCGCCTCGGCGTGTTACACGCACACACATCAACAAGCGTTACGAGCCAATAAATTTATTAGGAATGAATAAGAAGAAGAAGATCCAGCCTCCTTAATCTCACTGTGGCGCTTGTGTTTCTGTCAGCGAGCACAACAAGCTCTGAATATATGAACTGAGATATTATGTAACATCTGCAAACCTCAATTATTACATGAGCAGCTCAAAGCGCAAGTGCATACAAATGTGGTCCACATGACAACAGGAAGTAGGTTTCACAAAAGGGAAAAGGCTCAGCTGCATCCACCGAGCGCATTACATTCACGCCGTCGAGAAATTATACGCATGTATTGATCAAGCACAGACTGTAAACCTGAGTTTCAAACGCAGACGCAGCAGGAAACCTGTGAAGCCGGTTTATGAGAGCAAAGAGGTCTAGAAATTGAAACGCACGGCTTCTCTGTCCGGCCTAAATGGACAGCGGCGCATGCCCACGTGTGCAAAACATAAATAATATGGGTTTGAGTTTGTTGGCAATTTTCTGAGTTGAAAAATTCAAGCTTTGCGGCATTGTCATCCTCTGTGCATGAGGAAGAGTGGCGTGCCGGACTGTGCTGCGTCTGTACTTATGCGCTGGGGCAGGGAGACGAGCCGTGTTCCTGGGATCTGAGAGAAGGAGAGAAACACGTGTCTCGGAGACCACGCCACTCTCTGATCCGCTGCTCCCGATAGGACGGGGGGAGCCGCTCGAGCTGCCGCGCGCGGAGGTGAGGGGAGGGCGCCAGTGTTCCCCTTAGGACGTGCAAGGTGTACCTGGGAAAAAAAAATAAAGCAGTGGTAAAGCTGAGGACATTGCTTTTAAAATTCTGAGTTCATGTATGACATCTAAACAACATCACTGATATGATGCTATTTAGGGCTGGGTATTGAAACAAATGTATATATATGCATATATAAGTGTCAATTTATTGAAATTGAGATTTATTCATCATCTGAAAACTAAATAAATAAGCTTTCCACTAATGTATGGTTTGTTAGAATAGCACAATATTTGGTCGAGATACAACTATTTGAAAATCTGAATCTGAGGGTGCAAAAAAATCTAAATATTGAGAAAATAGTCTATAAAGCTGTCCTAGCAATGCATAATACTATACTAATCAATAACTACGTTTTGATATATTTACAGTAGGAAATTTACTAAATATCTTCATGGAACATAATGATTTTTGGCATAAAAGAAACATATTTAAAACACATTTTATATCGAAGAACAGGTTAAAAGTAAAAAATTAAAAATATAATGAACGTAATATAGTGCATATATTTAGCAAAATGCTTCTTTCTACTGTTATTTTTCTAGTTAATTGCAAGTTTATGGACATCTTTATGGATGGTTTATGGAGGTAAATGATCTTACGTGACATCGTTTACAAGCTGTTATAATGACGTCTTTCTATTTGAAAACCTGGATTCTGAGGGTGCAAAAAAAAAATCTAAATAATGAGAAAATCGCCTTTAAAGTTAAGTTAATTAAGTTCCAAATTAAGTTCTTAGCAATGCATATTACTAATCTATAATTAAGTTTTAAAATATTTACAGTAGGAAATTTACAAAATATCTTCATAGAACATGATCTTTACTTAAAATCCTATTGATTTTTGGATCCTATTGAAAATCCCAACTGATACAAATATACCCGTGAGACTAGTTTTGTGGTCCAGGGTCACATACAAGTATATAATAAATAAATAAATAACCATATATATATATATATATATATATATATATATATATATATATATATTTATTTATTTATTTTATTTTTCATTTATTTTACATTTATTTTAGATTTATTATATATATTACTATATAATACACATTTTAATAACAAATTAGAATATCATAATAACTAACTGGGTGGTAAATTCATTATAATAACTTTTTTAATTATATTATTACCCTCTACTTATTTAAATTTGTTTTCATTATGGAGTTATTGAAACATACATTTTATATCGAAGAACAGGTTACAGAAATATAATGAATATGTGTTATAGTGCATATATTTAGCGAAATGCTCCTTACTACAGTTTCTAGCTAACTACAAGTTTATGGACATCGAATGGCTTTTAAATGTTGCTACGTGACATCGTCTACAAGCTGTTATATTGGCTTCTAGTTGGAACGCTGATTGAGCGATTGCATGAGACAGGATACACAATCGGTAAGTTGTTCTGTTTCTTTCAGCATGCCTTTTGATGTTCATTCATGTTTATTTCACGCAGTATCTGGCAGTAAAGTAGAAGAGACGATTGGTTCACATGCTGCCGCTTGAACAGAAGCGGTTACAGAAAGGGTTGCCAGGTTTTCACAACAAAACCCCCCAATTGCTAATCAAAACCAGCCCAAAACTAGACATATCGTGTTTTGGTGAAGGGTCCCCTGATAAATATCACATTATTGATCACTTCAACCCGCAGACATGAAAAACAACCTGCATCAACAGTGTTCAAGTAACCCAATTTCACAAGAAAACCATGGACTTGGCAACACTTGTTACAGCAGATCTGTTGCACCACATTAAAGAGCACCAAAACAGTATTTACTGTTTAAATTTCCCAATAAAACTGACAGAAACAAAGCACAAAGTTCACTGCTATTTATCAGAGGAGAGACGCACTACAAATAACGTTATAAACTCAAAACAGCAGAGATTGATTTCTGGGATTTAAAGGGACAGTTTACCCAAAAATGAAAATCAAGTCATGATTTACTCACCCTGTGTTGTTTTAATGCCATATGCCCTTCTTTCTTTTTCACACCACAAAAGCAGATTTTAGAACAACTTCATTTTAATTTTTGGGTGAACTATCCCTTTATGAACTGATATCGGTTCATTAAAAAGAGTCGATTTAAAATCGATATTTTCAACCCAGCCTTAATGCTACACATAATGGTAGAGCTTAATTTCAGTTACCTTGGCAGTAATGCAACAACCGTTGTTAAAATGCAGACGAGGTAGAACATTGGGTCGGCCATTTGTTTGTGCATGATCCAGTAGGGGTCAGATGGAGGGTTGCAGCTGATACAGATGGCGCTGTAGGCCAGACACACGATGAAGTACACCAGCACACTGCCGATCATGATCACCCAATGCACCACCGTCTGCACATCAAACAACATAAGGGCATTTGAGGAAAAACACTGATATTTTGACATAAAAGAGAATGATTTAAACATGCTGTAACCTTAAAAAACTCTGAACAGTCAAAAATAATACCTTATCAAGAAAAAGCTGCAAAAATGTTTCACTGTGCAAATTTTTAAAGGAGTCGAATGTTAAAACAATTTTGACAATGTCAAAAAATGCCTGAAGACTTTCCAACAGTAAAACATCAGAAAAAAGAAGGTTAGATTTGATTATTGTTAAACAGAATAGAATATTAATTTATTGTCAGTGTTCAGTGTATTATTTATATACTATCATATTTTTTATGAATATATTGAATTATCTGCAATTTTTATATTATTTTAATTTTATTTTAATTTTTAGTTTTAGAGCTTTTGCCATTTTTATGATTATTTTTTATTTATATTTAATTATTTTATTTAAATTTTGCAAATTTCGGTTTTATTTATTTCAAGTTAGTAATTGTATTGCTTCAGTGTAAACTTATTTTAGTTGGTTGCCATGTAATATTTACATTTCAATTTATTTCAGCTCGGCAAGAATGTTTTTAAAAGTTTAAGTTGACCCTGCTTCCAATAAGAGAAATAAGTCTCTTAAGTCTCACCAAGGCTGCATTTATTTGATCAAAAGCACAGTAAAAACAAAAAAAAAGTAAAATGTTATTACAATTTAAAATAACTCTTTTCTATGTGAACATATCATAAAACGTAATTTACTGCTGTGATCAAAGCTGAATGAATTTTCAGTGTCACATGATCCTTCAGAAATCATTCTAAAAAGGTGATTTGCTGCTCAAGAAACATTTTGAAAACAGTTGTGTTGCTTCATACATTTTTTTCAGGGTTTCAAAAATAGTTCAAAAACAGCATTTGTTTGAAATAATGTCCTAACATTATACTTGTCATTACTGTTGTCACTTTTGATCAATTTAATGCATCCTTACTGAATAAAAGCAGTTTTTTTTATATTCATTTAATATTTTGAATGTTAATCGGTGAAGACATAGTAGATCTGAGATGCTGTGTGAGTGTGTTGTGCAATGATGAAGCAGAGCATGAACTCACCCAGCTCTTGATTTCAATCGCCAGATGCAGGATGATGGTGAACAGAGACACCGTGTTCATGGGCGTGCCGAACGCAAATATGCCGATGTCTGAACCGTTGAACGTCTTGAGAGTGTAAAAACACTGATCAGATAATGGGTTACTCCGAAACACGTGATACAGAAACAGACAAGACACTGAACAGATGTTCTTACCCAGTATGGAATGAAGAAGCACACTAGACTTTGATAGAAAGCATCAAGAATCGCAATCCAAAATGTTGAACGCCTGTAGCCCTGTAATCAAACATTTAACTGTATTACAAGAAATGCACTTTGACCGACATTCAAAATATTTTAATAATGTTACTATTCACAACTATTTGTTAAAGGGATAGTTCTCCCAAAAATAAAAAATTGCTGTTAATTTACTCATCTTCAGGTTATGAATCACCAAGGCCAACGGTTTCAGCTAAAAATCTTCTTTACTGTTCTACTCAAGAAGAAAAGAGCCTGAGAGTGAGTAAATTAACAACAAATTTCATTTTTGGGTGGAAATGTGAGGCAAAACCATATTTGGAATTCACCCATTTTTAAAAATGAAACTACAGCCTAACTGTGATATTTATGGTTTCTGTGGATGACCCCTAAATACCATAGCTGGATACTTGGAACCATGGTTTCTATAAAACAAACAAAAAAACCTGAATGCTTTTAGAAACTATAACTGCCATAGTTTAATGAAATTCATCCCCCGACGCCCTTAATTCATTTTTATTACGAACCTTCTAACAAAAAATATCTCGGCTATCCCAGATCGAGTTAACAGCACTAGAGCAATGATACACTGAGTTACAGGCGACAGCAGGATTCCTCACCTCCGAGTGCTGTCCTTTCTTATAGAGCTCAGGCAGGCTCAATAACATGGAGTCTGACACCTCTTTGTCCACGATCCCAAACATGACGGGAGGAGCAGAGGTGAAGAACAGGTTGAAAAATATCATGAGCCAGTAGTCGATCATGGCCGTGGCGGAGAAGCCACAGAAGAACTGATACCAGAACAGCAGATTCACATACGCCTGAGTGAGACGACACAAGTTAGTTAGTGCTGGTGACAGTTAATCAGATTTCATCACATGTGTTTTTAAGGAAGTTATAACTGACAGGACAGAAAATAATTTACTACAATTCAAGTTTCCTTCAAGAAATGCAAGAATGACTGTTCGCAGCGTACACTACCATTCAAAAGTTTCTAAAGTGTACCGAGGCTGTATCAAAAAGTAATATTGTGAAATAATTTAAAACTCTTCTATTTTTATATATTTTAAACAGTAATGTATGATGATCTGTATGAGTGATGGCCAATATCTTTTTAAAACTCTATAATAAATATAAAGTTAAAAAAGAACAGCATTTATTTGAAATAGAAATTTTTTATGACAACATCTGACAGTGAATAAGAATTTTAAAAAAGGTTATTGTGACTTTTTATCTCTTAAGTGCATGGTATAAACATAATTCTGACTTTTTTCTTGCAGTTCTGACTTCTTTTCTCAGAACTGTAAAATATAAATGCGCAATTGTGAGTTATAATGTCGAATTGCAAATTTATATCTCACAATTCTGACTTTAGAACTCATGACTACATGTTAAATGCATGTTATATAACTTAGTTTATATTAGTTATATTAGTTCATATCTCGCAATTCTGACTTTTTTCTCACAATTGTAATTTTATATCATGCAATTCTGATTTTATAATTCGCAATTGTGAGTTTATATCTCTTAAGTGTGAGGAAAAAAGTCAGAATTGTGAGATAAAAAGTTAGAGTTAAACAAGCTTCTATAACAATTAAATGTGTCCTTTCTGAATTAAAGTAGTACTTTAAAACTAAAATACTAAATCATACTTGAAACTTTTGAACAGCAGTGTAGGTTTCAATTTTCCTTGTGACATGTTGACAACGCTTTGATACATTTGCATCAAAACAAAACAAATGTTTCAAAGATACAAATGTATCAGCTATTTACTTTTGAGTGTCACTATGTTTTGGGTGGTTACTAGGATGTTGCCATGTGGTTGCTTACTGGCCCAAGTCAAGCACCACTAATTACTTAAAAATCTAAAATTTGTTGCCATGGTGATAATTACCACATTCTTGTAAAAGAAATAGATGACCATGTTGGCCAGTCTTGAGTAGCACCAGTGTCCGTGAACCAGCAGCAGTCTTTGGAGGTGTTTAAAGCGTGTGATGGCAAAATCACTGGCCATGACAGCCTGCAGAACACAAATTCGGCATGAAATCAACATTACTAGTTACACTCATTATTTATGGTTACACTTATTTTGAGAAACACTACGTCTTCATTATATCCAATGACATTCAGTAACTTGATTCTGGAATTCAGGAAGACTTTAGACATGTGTAATGTAATGTTAATACATTTTACATTTCTTTGCTTTTTTATATCAATATGGTACACTGTAAAAATGACCAGGAATTTAATGATGAAAGACTGTAAAAATGCTACAGTAAAAACCTGTTAAATAGTTAACGGTAAGTCCCCTACTATATATAGTAAAAAAAACTTTATTGGACATTGCGTGTCATTTTACAGTAGTATACCGCTTTCAGAAGTGAAAAAGAATGTAAAATTTACAGTGAATAACCGTAAACTGACATTCTCAGAATTCACTGCATTAAATTTTTTTAATTTGATGTTTTTTTCTTGAAATAACTTTTTCTTCTTAATTTTTTCTTATCAGTTTTGTACATTAGGGTTGTATGTTACACCTAATGTTGTTAAATTAATGTTTATTGCATTATTTCAGTTTCGTGTGTGTTGCCATGATGGTGTTTAGTGTTTGTGTGAATGACACTGTGCACTTTCTATATATGTTTATATTAAAAGTTGCTTGTGATGGGCTTTGGTTCATCATGTGACTTTCTTAACACCACCTGCTTTTGGTGGTTATCAGAGTATTACAAAGGTACAAAACTGATTTCAGTGCTTCATTAGTTTGCTATATAAACATTACATCAGTTAAAGAAATTGTGGTATTTAAATGTAAATTTAATTTAAAACCGTAAAACCTAAAACATTGCTACCATATTTTTTAGGGTAAAATTCTGGCAACCACAGCTGCTGATTTTTACTGTAATTTTTACTTTTTTTTTTTTACAGTGTATGTTTAATGTTTAATGAGTTTTAAATACGTTAGATAAAAAGTAGTCTGAATGCATTACCTAAAATGAGTAACCTAGATTATATTACTAACTACAGTTTATTATCATCAAACTCAGTAACGGACTACAAGTTCTAAGTAATCTAAGCAGCACGGTACCTGCAAATTTACTGAGGCAGACTACCAATATAAAGTGTAACCTTTTTAAACAATGTTTATTTAAATTATTGTTGTGAATGTTTATAATAAATTATTTATTTGTGCACATAATTATATATTTAAAAAAAAAAACATGCCCTGGAAATTTTTCATTTAAAAAGGATAATGTACTCCAGCCTCCAATTACTGATTGGACAAAATCAAGCTCCGCCCCACATTTTTTTCTTAATCGAGAAGCCACTTCATTTAGATAGAAAAGTTTCCTTTTCATGCCGACTTAGATCACACCCAACCCACCTCTTTAAAAATGAAGGTTTCATTGATCTATACATAACTGCAGTGTCTTAACTTCATATGGGAGTGGGTTGTAAAACAGAAAAACAAACCTGCATCCCCTCCTGCCCAGAAACTCCAATGCCAACATCTGCAGCTTGAATCATGTTCACATCATTGGCGCCGTCACCTGCATCGACACAAATCACATTGTATCGCAACAGAAAACCAATGTACTTCACGAACCAGCACAAAAGGGATTTCAGCAAGCCCTCCGCCTCAAATCAAAGGTTTCATTACCTACGGCGAGGGTCATGACCCTCAGTTTCTGCTGTATGATTTTAACCACAGCGCTCTTCTGCAACGGCGTCACTCTACAGCAAAGCACCGCACGGCAGTATTTGCACAGCTCCACAAACTGGTCCACCAGATCATCCGACATGGCCATGCTCAGAGTCGCCCCGTCTATCACCAGCCCGATGCTGGGCTCCATCAGCGGGCCAGTAAACGTCGAGTTGTAACCCCTGAACACTCCGGGTGACAGCGTGCTTCGTCGCACCTCTCCTAGTGTGTCTTCCAACCTCATTTTACACACGGACTGCAATATAACAGAGATCGCGTTAGTATTTTATCTTACAAAACTGTGAAGTGCCACATTCATATTTTTGTTGCATGCATTTGTTTTTACATGATACTGAATGTAAATAAGTTTAGTATACACCACCATTCAAAAGATCGGGGGTGGTAAGATTTTTTGATGTTTTATGCTTACCACGACTGCATTTATTTGATCAAAAATATAGTAAAAATAGTGAAATATTAGCTGTTTTCTATTTGAATATATTGTAAAATAAAATGTGTTACTGTGATGTAAAGCTGAATTTCAGCATCATCACTCACAAGTGTCACATGATCCTTCAGAAATCATTCTAATGTGCTGATTTGCTGCTCAAGAAACATTTCTGATTATTGTTAATATCGAAAGCACTTGTGCTGCACAATATTTTTGTGGAAACCATTTATTTTTCAGGATTCACAGATGAATAGAAAGCTCAAAAGAAGGACGTTTATTTGAAACAGAAATCTTTTGTAACATTATAAATGCATTTACTGTCACTTTTGCTCAATTTAATGCATCCTTGCCGAATGAAAGTATAAATTATTTCTTTTAAAAAATCGTTTTAGCTCCAAACTTCTGAATGGGAGGGTACCTACCATTTAATTTATTCTTTTTCCATGCATTTTTAGTCTAAATGATATTAGAGATAAAAGACTAACATTGTAAACAAGATCAAAACATCACAGTCGTTCTTTCCGTCTGTGCTGTGATGTCAGTAAGTTATCTACCAACGCGCTTTTAGTTCGCATTGAACATCAACATCAACGTAGCATGACGTCACACCAGGCATTTCAGATCTTATCCTATGCAAGTTTACGTGAATGCACGTTATCATGATCTAATTAATGTTCATGAGCCGAGACGTCATGTGTCGAAGCCACATCCACGTACTTTACATTCTGGCCCTGCTGTGTGTT
Source organism: Labeo calbasu (assembly GCA_019740295.1). Classification (NCBI taxonomy): domain Eukaryota; kingdom Metazoa; phylum Chordata; class Actinopteri; order Cypriniformes; family Cyprinidae; genus Labeo; species Labeo calbasu. The sequence continues at coordinate 17,763 of JAHKKF010524219.1, read as the reverse complement.
TTACCATGACTGGTTTGAGAATATATCTGGGTTACGTCTAAATGAAATTTCAGTTGTTGCCCATTTCACTATGTTACATAAATGGCTTATGATTGTCTCATTTCCACACAGATTTCTATTTAGGGAATAAACGAAGATATAAGATGATAAACGATCTTATACCTCATGAAAAACTAGGACAACAGAAAGCGAGGGTTTTAGATGCACAAGATGAGGCATTTCATAAAACGTGTAAAACAATATGTGGAAGTCTTCGGGAGGAGATTTAATGTTGAAATGAAACTAGAGCGGTTTGCTGCCCTCCTCAGAAGTGTGAAAATAGGATTACAGAGCAGCAATATGAGCCATTCAGAACGGTGAATGCACTTTTTCTCAGCGCTCTTAAACACAGACTCAGGCAGACATGAAATGAAAAACAGCATATCTGACAAATTGTTGCGAGTGTGTTCGAACACGCTATGGAGAACTTCGCTCTTGAGGGCATTAAATTGTGTAACATTGAAGCCTTTGTTGTCCCAGATAAACCAATTAACCCTGTTCTCTTTGTGCAGATTCAGTGTTTTAAATCCCAAACAACATGTGCAAAACGTGACAAACACTCAGCATGCACTTACTGAGATATCTGATCCTGCTGGAAAGACCTGGTTTAAGAACGCTAATGTACAACACTGTTTTAGTACCACATAAAATAAAAAAATTAATCTAAGATTATGAGACTAAAGTCATAATATTTTGAGAATAAAGTCAAAATTATGACAATAAAGCTGCAGCAATACGAGATTAAAGTCATATTTTGAGAATAAAATCATAGCAAAATGAGATTTAAGTCGTAATATTTTGAGAATATTGTCGTAGCAAAACAAGATTAAATTCATAATATTTTAAGAATAAAGTCATAGGAAAATGAGATTAAGTGGTAGTAGTATTTTGAGAATGAAGTCATTGCAATACAAGATTAAAGTCGTAATATTTTAAGAATAAAGTCATAGCTATGAGAGATTAAAGTCGTAATATTTTGAGAATATTGTTGTAGCAAAACAAAATTAAATTCAAAATATTTTAAGAATAATACTGTAGCAAAATGAGATTAAAAGGTTGTAATAATTTGAGAATAAAGTCAAAATTATGAGAATAAAATCATAGCAGAATGATATTTAAGTCATAAAATTTTGAAAAAAAAAAGTAGCAAAATGAGATTAAAGTCGTAATATTTTGAGAATAGTATAGCAAAATGAGGCTAAAGTCACAATATTTTGAGAATAAAATCGTAGCAAAATGAGACTGAGGTCATAATATTTTAAGAATAATGTCATATCAATACAATAATTAAGTCTTAATATTTTGAGAATACGAGATTAAAGTCCTAATATTTTAAGAAAAAAACGTAGCAATACGACAATAAAGTCGCAAAATTGTGAGAATAATATCGTAGCAAAATGAGATTAAAGTCGTAATATTTTGAAAACAAAATCTTAGCAAAATAAGATTAAAGTCATAATATTTGAAGAATAAAGTCATAGCAATATGAGATTTAAGTCGTACTATTTTGAGAATAAAGCCAAAATTATGAGAATAAAATCATAGGAAAATGAGATTAAAGTTGTAATATTCTGAGAATAAAATCGCAGCGATACATTAAAACAGTTTAACATCAAAAGCATTCTGAAGGTTGAAGTGGGCTCCAACTCTGTTAACTTAAGTTATAATGCTGTCTTTTCTGAGGTAAATAATGATAATCTCTCATTGCTACAACTTTATTCTCATAATTTTAACTTTATTCTCAGAATATATGACTCATAATTTTACATTTATTTTTTATTTTTTTTTATGTGGCACTAAAATGCATCGTACTAATGCGACGTTGTTCACAAACCTAATTTTTCTTATGACACGGGTTGACTAACACAGGTCTAACCAGTGCCTGCTCTGCTCGTTTACAGAATCATTAGTTAGTTGTCACATTGTCACTAACTAGCACAGTGAAGTACCTTCCTGTTGGTGCTGAAGGTGAACACCAGGTCTTCATGCTCGAGCAGCTTGCAGGAGTACGCGATGTTGATGGCCGTCTCGGGTTTGTCCCCTGTCAGCACCCACACCTGCATGCCAGCCCGTCTCAGAGCCTGGATGGTTTCTGGGACATTTTCTTGGAGACGGTCTTCAATGCCAGTGGCCCCTGTGGGAAAACTCCAGAAGGTCAGATTACATTTCATGTCACAAAACTGTGACTTTGAATGTTATCTGGAGGATTACACTCTTACAAATGAAGGGTTTTTTACTGGTACTTATGCTTGCATGAAGAACATTTCACATTAATTGAACATTTCCACTGTGCAGAAGGTTCTTATGTCATCTGATTTTAGCCATGGGATAAAGAAAGAGATACATGTGCCTATTTATCAACAATTCTGACTCTTGTGAAGTCAGAATTACAAATTATAAAATACAAATTATAAACTCAGAATTGTGAGATATTAACTTGCAATTCGGACAAAAACGTTGTAAAATATAAACTTTAGGAAACATTTTTATAGGAAAAAAGTCAGAACTGTAAGACATAAACTTATAATTATATAAACAACGAAACAGAATGACAACTCAGAATACAGAGAAAAAAGTCAGAACTGCAAGATATGAACTCACAATAGCAACAAAAAGGGAGAATTGTGAGATGAAAAGTCATAATTAACTTTAATAGTTTTTTTAAATTTCATATAAGAAAAAAAGTGAACTCAGAATTCAAAGAAAAAAAAACAAAATTGCCTAATGTAAATTCTGAATTCTAGAGGAAAAAAAAAAATCAGAAATGAGAGGTATAAACTTGCATTCTCAAGAAAAAAAAATCATATTACCTTTTTTAGTTTTTATAACATGGCAGAAACAATAAAACAGAATTAGGAAGTGTAAACTCAGCATTCAGAGAAAAAAAATCAAAAAAGTCAAAATTGTGAGAAGTAAACTGAATTCTGGTGAAAAAAGTGTCAGAAATGTAAGATACAGACTCACAACTGTGAGAAAAAATTCTGAATTGTGAGATAAAATGTTGAAGTTACCTTTTTGATTTTTGATTTTATGGCAAAGAATTTCAGTTATAAACTGAAAATGCAATATATAAACTCTTAAAGACATATAAACTATTAAAGATAAAAAGTTGAAATTACCTTTATTTTTATTTCGTGGCAGGAAAAAAAAAAGAATTGCAAGATAAAATATCAGAATTCAGAAAAAAAAGTCAGAATTGCAAGATATAAACTTAAAATTGTCAGTATTGTGACATCAGTCACAATCACCTTTTATATTCCATAGCAGAAACAAGCTTCCATAGCTTTTTTACAGTGGCAAAAAAAAATTGTTTCTTCCTTGTCTCTTTACTTTTTTAAACATTCTCTTTACACTAAGAAAAAAAAGGTTCTTGTACGAACTGCTCACTGAAAGGTATTCTGTGAAACCCTAAATAGTTCTTTTGTTGTCTTTCTGTAAAAATCCCCCGTTTTGAAGTCTTTATTTTTAAGAGTGTAGGATGACAATCATCAGTTCTACAGTACATGAAGGAAACACAGACTGTACCCAGCAGAGTGAAGTTATTTTCGATGAAGTTTGCGGATTCCATCAGACGCTCTTCTTTCTCATCCATAGCTGACAGCGCCTCCTGTCTGACAGCATACCAGGCCCCAAACTCCTGCTCACTGATAACCTTCAGAGAAAAACACAGAGCTTTCCATCAGCACAACTGTACAACTGCTTTCAAACACGTTTAGTCTAACTACAACATTTTCTAGAAAGCTACTACCTTTTTGGCAAAGCACAGCGTCCGTAATCCATTCCTGGCGTACATGTCAAGGTCTTTTTGAGTTTTTACAGCAAGCTGCTTCGCCTCACTATCCACTTGTGTCATATCTGTAAAAAACAAACGACACTTACATTAAATTGACAGTATTTCAATGACATTTCGTTTGACCGCTGGAAACTTTGATTTCAACCTGTTTCTTTGCTGTTTTGAGCTACAACATGATTTCAGAAGACTTGACATAAAGTGCACAAATCATTTGGACTATTATGCTTTTTATTATACTTTCATGTGGAATTTGGAGATTGTCATTTACAATCAGCATCTTTTTTTTTCACTGTCTATTTTTGTTCAATTAAAAAAGAAAAGCATTGTTTAAATAAAACAAGTACATTTTAACACTCTCCATTTTTGTTCCATTAAAATAAAAAAAACAAAAAATAAAACAACGAAATATAAATAAATAAGTAAAAACTGCTAATATTGCTCATTTATTAGCTTATTTATGTTTAATTATTTGTGCCCATATTAAAATTGACTATATATGTATATATATATTATATAATATTATATAATTTAATATCGGAGGTTGCGCTAGACTTCAATATTGTCCGTCATTTTGACGGAGAGGGTCGTAAAATTATAATTATAATATCGTCTTAATCTATTATTACCCCTCATTGTAATTTTCATATTTTAATTAGAATAACACATTTAACTGCTTTTATTTTTGTTCACATTATTGTTTTTAATCATGAACCTACAGGATGACAGCGCAGTGTTTAAAAACAACAAAATAGGCTTGTGCTGGGTGAAATCACAGGCGACCTCTATGCTGTTTTCAGTTGATGAACGGACAGTACATAGTGTGTCTTCCTTCCAATAAATAGCAATAGCCTAGGCTTTGTTTTACTTTTGATATGAAACAAAGTCTCGGCTTTCAAATTCTGTCAATTTCCTTAGGAAATTCAAGCAATAAATACCGTTTTGGCGATCTCTAATATGGCGTGATGGATTGTTGTAGGTTCTGTGTACTCGCCTGTGCATAAACAAACTCATATGAAAACATTCGTGACAGTTTCGTTTTTGTTCTGTATTCAGTGCTCTGCTGCCACACTGGAGCGCACTCGCCACCAACTGGACAGGGGTGGGAATTACAGCTACAATTTACAAAAGATCACCCTCAGTTTAATCTGTCAAAATGACGGACGGCCTTCAGATTTTTCCGCTACTGATAAAAAATATGATATATATATATATATATATATATATATATATATATATGTGTGTATATATATATACACTA
>JAHKKF010524218.1:1708-15911 GCA_019740295.1 Labeo calbasu | reverse complement strand
ATTATATTATTAATACAGGAACAGATCTATCTAAAAAAAAAAAAAAAACAGTGTCACTTCATTAACCCAATAAACTTAAATTTAGGTTTGTTTGTCTCACAAAGTCACATTATAAATGTTTTTATCATCACTTTTAATCAATTTACAGCATCCTTTGCTAAACAAAAGTATTAATTTCCATAATCTCCATAAAAAATAAATAAAAATACACTGACTCCAAACTTTTGAATGGTATATTGTATAATGTTGCAAAAGCTTTTTATTTTAGATAAATGCTGAGTTTGGATCTTTCTATTCATCAAAGAATCCTGAAAAAAAGTACTTAACAGTTTAAAAAAAAATGTTTCTTGAACAGCAAATCAACATATTAGAATGATTTCTGAAGGATCACGTGACACTCATGTGTGATACTCCAAAACTGGAGTAATGATGGTGAAAATTTAGCTCTGATCACAGAAATAAATTACATTTAAAATATATATTCAAATAAAAAGCAGTTATTTAAAATAGTAAAAAAAACTTCACAATATTACTGCTTTTGCTGTATTTTGACAAATAAATGCAAGCTTGACAAACAGATGGGACTTTTTTTAAATAACATTAAAAATCTTACTGTTCAAAAACTTTTGACTGGTAGTGTGTATATATATATATATATATATATATATATATTATATTATATTATATCTGAAATATAAAATCTCTTCATTCCACATTTGAAGAAAGTATATAAAATGCTCAAACAACACTGGTTTGACCACCACACTATTGCTTTATAGATGAGAATCCAAAAATGTAAGATTTCACGCTCAGCGTGGTAAATGCAGATGTCCAGGTAACATCATTCCCATGAGCCCTTTAACTGCACTGCGAAGTGCTGACTCCCTTCTGTTTATTTCTGTCTGTCTATTTCTGGCTGCTTATAACACAAACTACACTACAAAAACACAACCCTTACCCCCAAACGAAAAAAAAAAAAAAACAGGGGAGGGTTCAGAACCCTGAACTCCCTGAGGGAATACATTCCTCTCCATTAGCTGATCCGAGCCCACTTCCTGTGGGAGTAGGGCGGCCGCCATCGCTCTCGGAGCCAGGGCCCTCCAGAACAGGAAGTAATCCAGCGAGTAGAGGAATTCATCATTCAGAGCCCCTCCACACATCTGACGGCGACATGTCGACGATTGCAAACGCACACACGCAAACACACTCCGCTCCTTATCTTAGCATAGGTCTGACCTCTGCACCTCTGGCTGTTGATAAGGGCTTACAGAGAGGATGTGCATGAGAGAGGCAGAAACATAATTAGATTCTCTCTCTCTCACTCTCTGCACTATAATCAGCACCTGTAAGACAGTACATTTAATGCCATTTGTCACAGGAAGAGGTAAGGGAATCGACTTCCTGTTAGTGCCAGCTCTGGTGGGTGACCCAAGCCCTTTTTCCATTGTCACAACTCTGATGTACATGACATATGGAACTACTTACACCACCCAGAACAAAATGACATACATTTTTTTGGACCACAACATTCAGAGCCGAGGTATTTTTGTGATAAGACATTTTGTTGTTGCTGACGAAAGCTTTGAACAGTACCTCAAAACTATATTTATACTGGAAACACTGTGAGTAATGTTTGTCTGTGTTTGTCTGGGTAGTGTTGCTACTATAAGTCGTTGGGAATCCACTGAAAATGCACAGATATTAAAATTCTGGGAACAATTTTTTTTTTATGTTACGGCTGATAACAGATAAAGGGCCAATATTAAAATGCTACACTATTTGATCATAAATAAATAAATAAATAAATAAATAAATAAATAAATACAATTTTATATTTTAAAAATTAAATAAAAATAAATAATAAAAAAAATTATAATAAATATTAAGTTAAGTGCTACAATGGAATTTAGGCATCACAACATTATAATGTACAATAAAATGGATATTAATTTAATATAAAAAATATATTTAACGGTGTTATTGGCAAATTAAACTAAGTAAGTATTGGATTTAAAAAGTGCAAATGAGGATGCAAAATTTAATATCCTATCTAAACAATAATGGCAAATCAAACAATCTCAGATATTACCAAAAAAAAAAAAGAAAATTAATTTTAATAATTACTAAAGATTTAAGTAAGCATTACATGAAAAAGATGAAAACAAGGATTTTAAATATTCAAATATTCAAAATTAAATATATAATACCAAAGTTATTGGTATATAATACATAAATAACAGTAATTCATGTTTTTTTGATTAAGTCATACTTACTTAAAAGAGAGATCTTATTGCCTTTAAAGATATTTTTAACATCATGCAATTATTTTTATTAATTATTCTAATTATGTATTATCTGTCAAAGACAAATAAAGATTGAAAAAAATCTTTTTTATTTTATTTTTTTTCAAAATCATAATTTTGAGTTTTGTACAATGTTGAAACAATTATTTTATTGATTTTAATTTTTCATTTAATTGAATTGTATTATTTAAAATTTAATTGTATTTTAATTTAATTTAATTAAAAAAATATTTTATTATTTTGTTTTGCTTTATTATTTTATTTTACTTTGTTTTGTTTTATTTTGCTTTGTTTTGTTTTATTTTTTGTTTTGTTTTATTTTGTTTTGAATTTTTATTTTATTTTTATGTTATTTTGCTTTGTTTGTTTGTTTTGTTTCCATTTTATTTTATTTCACAAATATTTGTCAAAATATTTATACACCTCATTTTATTTCAAAGTGAAATCTTAGCAAAGTAACCCTTACAGTGCCTAATACATTATTATTTTGTGGCTGTGCATTTTATTAATATTAATTTAAAATGATTGCATTCATTTAGCTAGGTATTTAGCATCGTATTTTACTCTCAGACTTGCGTTTCCATCTCTGTTGCTGGTACAGTGGAAACGGATACTAGTCACCTCACAACAAATTTTTCCAAGCGCCATTCTGCATCCTCACAGAGTGTTTATACAGTTTGTCTGTGCCTTTGACCCTCCGGCGTTGACAGCGTGCCCGTCCCTTTCTGTTTACAAGCTGGTTCCTAAGGCTCTGGAGGTCATTTTCTTTTGTGATGTATGCGCGAAGGGGTCGAAAAGCTTTACGCCCTGTCCTCTGCCATACATTTCCATGCTATTCTCGATCTATTATCACCTGAGACAAACCTTCACACTCTTTGTTTCAAGATCCTTGTTTGACGCACCAGGCTTATTCTACAAGGAATAACCTCACAATGACTTTTATTAATAGGCTTGTTTATTATCGAACTCCACCAACAAAGACTCACCACATGCTAAAAAACACCTCGCAAGCCAGACTGGATGTGATTATTTTTATATCCAAGTGCCAGCATCGAGCGAAACTTCCGGCCCCGCGATCTCTGCCGCGTTCCACAGACTAAACCATCCGGGCGTTAAAGATGTTGTTAATCTTCCTTGACTTAGATTCTTAGACTGCTAAATTATAGGTCAGGCGCTTAACAAGTGAAGATGCAAAAATGGCTGTTTATGCGGTGGCGCTGATTTGCCTACATCGCATCCAGCCGTGCTCTGACATTAAGAGATGAGGCCCTCGCTGAGGAGACTGTCTAAACAAATCAGAGGGCGCGTGAAAACAAACCAGCGTGTTGTGACTGAACGTCTCGATTCCTCTGCCTGTTTAGAAAACATACCTCCTTCAGCCAGAAACCGTGAGGATCTGAAATCTGCGGGATCGCCTGGCCGCTACAAATCCCTGTCATGCCACTAGCGTGTTCCTTCTGAAAGGCTGACGGGTGTAGGTGTAGGGGGCAGATGTAAAGAACGTCCTAAGCGTCAGGAGTGGATGCTGAGGGTTCTTAGGGAGAAGATTTTTCCTCAGCCGAACTGCACCAGAACATGACCTGAATTTATGATCCAGCTCTTGTGGGTTGGAAGAACAGGACAGATCCCGAAGCCACGACATCGAGCTTTTTGCGTGCGGGAAGTAAGCCGTGACTTAAATCAACAAATCAAACGGCTGTCTCGATGGGGAGTGAAATTATGTTATGGTTTTGTGTCTCTCAGTGTTGGTAAAGTGTTGGGAGAAAGCGCTATTTTAACCCACAGCCTGCTGCAAAGCAATTTAACCAACTGGCATCTCATTGTTGGGTGCCATATAAACTAAGGCATTGAACAAGGTTAAAAAAAATAAGACTTTCAATTTATGCCAACCAGTTTTCCATATTTAAGGACTAAATATTCAATTCCAGTTGAAACAAATGCAAAAAAATCTTGTTATCCATATGTTTTGTATAATATGTATATTATTAAGCAGTACTGCTAACATTTTTACTAAGAAACAGCTTAAATGTTTACTCCTTTTTTATTTCCTTTTAATAATTAAATTGTTATTCTTCATTATATAATAGCTAGGTAGGGATGCACGATTTGGGGAAAAAAATCGAATTGTGCTTTTTCAGATTAAAAACTGGGATTGCGATACAAAATGTGATTTTAAAAAATCCGGATCTGCCATGCTTGTTCGTAGGGCTGCACAACTTGGCCAAAATGTTGTGATTATACCTCAATATGGCTATAATAATAATAATAATAATAATAATAATAATAATAATAATAATAATAATAATAATAATAACATCTATTATTATTATTATTATTATTATTATAAATACTAAATAATAAATATTTAATTTATCATTACAATACTATTTATTTAAAGAAAAAAATAAATAAATATTCATCCTAGAGGTAATGTGTTCATTTTAAGTCATTTTTGTACAATAATTGTACAAGAAATTACCTGATAAATAAATAAATAAATAAATAATATTAGACTCATTTATTATTATTATTATTATTATTATTATAGATACTAAAGTAATAATTTAATTTTACATTACAATACTATTTATGTCTCAATAATATTCATGTCTGTCTTAATTTCTTCACTTCCTTGATAAATAAATAAATAAATATTATTATTATTATTATTATTATTGTTGTTGTTGTTGTTGTTGTTATTGGTGTTGTTATAAATACTAAAGTAATAATTTAATTTTACATTACAACAATCTCAATAATACAATCTCAATAAAAATCTCAAACAGTCTCAATAATATTTATGGATGTCTTAATTTCTTCACTTTTAATCATTAAACCAAATAAATATATATATTTTTTTTATTTATGAACTGGATTTTTTTTATCACTTTACAATAAATTAATGGATTCTGATAAATTATATTAAAAAAAATCAAATCATTATATTATTATAATAAATTAACAATTATTGTTGTTGTTATTATTAGAAATAATTATTATTCAATGTTACATTACAATACTATTTATGTCTCAATAATATTTATGTCCGTCTTAATTTTTTCATTTTCAAACATTAAACCATAAAATAAATTAAATGAATATCCACCCTAGAAGTGGTGTATTCATTTTACGTCATTTATTGTATGAATTGCAGTAATAAATTGACTGATCCAGATTTAAAAAAATAATAATAATAACATTAAATCATAACATCACCGCTAATGCTGTTGACTGAGCAGCGTTATTCTTTTAGCAAAGGACTATAAAGCCATAGGATGTTGGAGATGAACGAGCGGTGTGCTAAATGCTTGACGGATGGGCCCTGCCTTGTCTCCAATTGACCGTGTGACATCAGCGATGTGAGGCTCGTGTCAGTAACGTGGCGCTAATGGCAGCCTAAGCTACGGTTCCTGACTGAGCAATCTATTAGCGCCTAATCGCCACTGCCATATATCCTAAGCGATCCAGCTTTCCTATGCATCACAGTGTGTGTGCGTGCGTGTGTGCAGGAATCAACCATCCTGAAACGGCCGTCTACAAGCATCTTTTTTTAAACCCTACCCCGGCTCCGGAATAGATTTTAATGTGATTTAATTCCATCTAAATGTGCCAGAACTATTGATTTCGATTAAAAAATGAAAACACGGCTATTAAGGAGAAGGGCTACTCGTGTGATTTCTGTTGTAAAAACGCTCGACCGAGTTCTCATTCGCCAATTAGGAATAAAAACGTCTGGGCTATAACTCATTATGTTACAGCTGCACAGAAATGAAATAATGTTGGAAAAGGAAGCGCCGCCGAACACCAGAACCACGATTTAGCAGTCAAAAAATGTCCCTTTTTACTTAAACCACTCATTTATTCTGCAGTATTGAGATGAAATCCTCAGATACAAACACAGCGTTCCTGACAAAGGCCCTCGGGAAAGATGGATGACTCCACTTCCTCATATTATCTCGTAGCGCTCTGACATTTGTCAACAGAGGAAATGTAGCTATTTCCTCCAACAGGCCGAGATACATGTGTGTCATCATGTGGGCCTTTGAACTTCTTTATTGTTTGGATGGGATCCTTATCCTCCACTCCGTAAGCGGTTCTTCTCGATTAGAGGCGTCCAGAGAGACTAGAGCACAGGAAGCTAATGAGCTAGTCTAAGATCCTAGCACAACAAGTACGACTGGATGAGAGGCCAAAAGCTCTAGGTTTAACCTTCCGAAGGGTCACTCGATAAATTCCGACTACACAATTCCTCCCGTGTCCGCTAATCGATACGGACCGCAACACACTTTCCAGCGCACAGAGCGAGCGTTTTGTTTTATTGCTGTTTATTTTTCACTTTCATTGCGTTTTCCATCTCTCCTTCCCTTAAGGAGAAACAGGAGGAGGTGGCACACCCCAGGCGGCGAGCAATTATTGAAATGGGACCCAGGTGGCCTGCCATCGGTCTTGCCACTTGAGCAAGGCGGCAATGCCTTGACGGCTAATCGATTAGCGCTCTCATGAAAGCAGCGCTGTGACCCTTGACCCCCCGGATAAGCTTCCTGCCTGACAGCTGACATGGGGAGTGCTTTACTTGACTGAATTAGAAATCTCTTTTTTGATTTCTCTGCGTTTCTTATTCCGCTCCGAGGAGGTGGAGGGGTGGACATGTCTCTTTTTTTATTTCCAAGTATGAATGCGAGGCAAAAAGAGCGTGACTTCCTTTAGCACTTAATCTCAGTCGATGAAGAGTATTTGATGTTGAAGTTGTGCAAGGTGTTTCAAGCTGGGGTCCCAAGAGGCGCCGCCGTCCCCTGAGCTAATATGCTTTGTTTTGATCTTAAACTCTTGTTTTTTTTCTGGAGTCAACAAAGAAATGGCTCCACAACAAGCCTAAACAATGTCATTATGCAACAGCGATGACAGACAATAATAACTTGGACAAACAAAGCCAAGTCTTAAAAATTGGTTTAAGGGACGTATAATCTTTAATCTTCCATGTCAATTTGCATAAGCTTCTTTGCAGCTTTATCGAGTATCTGTGCAAATATACCACGAATATGAATGGGATGTTACACTACAGCTACTGTCAGGGTCAGACAAAACAACTGATATAACAACTGAGATATATATATAAGCCATGAATGAATCTCATCAAGTTAGTGTTTTTAAGCATTTTACATTTATTCAAATAATAACTCAAAGCAGTAACAATTTAAATTACCCCTGGTTTCACAGACAAAGCTCACAGACAAGTCTGAGCTGTTTCAGCTGAAAGAAACTTGCACTGATTGATCTTAAAACATATCCGTTCCTTTGTTTTGTGTGTATGTTTTTTTTTTTCTAAGCATGTTTCTAAAAAATGACTTAAATGTCCTAATTGAGCTATGGCCTAATTCTGGCTTAGTCCTTTCTGTGAAACAGGGCCAATATGTTTTAATAGTGAACTTATGTTCAGGATAGGTATTCTTTATAATAGCTAACTTTTTACTGTTTTTTCAATTTTCAAATCATCAGTCATCCAAGCTTAGTAAATATTGGTCACAGACATGGAGAATAACTTTAAATTTCATGATGATCACTCACTAAAAACTCCCACAGATCATGTTTTTAGGCCATTTCATGTCTTATTTTGACTGTTGTAATACACTTGCCACACTTAAATGTGTGAGTTGTTTTCTTACTTTTTTAAATTGTCTTCCCACTAACGCCATTATATTGTTTATTTAGACTGATTCAGGAACGCGCTCAAACACAAGAGGCGGGATTTAACGCATAAACCAATCACAGCCGAACATAACCAGTCATATCCAATCATATCACGTTGGAGGCATCGCCTCCTCTCAAGTGACTTTCCCCCATTCATTCTCAATTACCCCCCAACAAACTCACCACATGCTTTAGTGGGCCTGTTAAAACTCAATGGGCTCAGGGGAGGTGAGAGACAATGTTGGACAATTTTTCTTTATTTATACACTTTTTAATGTTAAATTTTGTAATATTTGAAATAAAAAAATAAAAGTAAGCACACCATAGCTCCAAAAGTAGAAAAATATTTAATTATGTTCTCACCACAGGTGACGTTTCAAGCATATATGCTCTTCATCAGACAATGGTGAGAACATAATTAAATATTTTTCTACTTTTGGAGCTGTGGTGTGCTTACTTTGATGTTTCTAATTCAACTTTTTGTGTGGTTGAGCACCCACATTGAGCTTTTGGCGTGTTGTATGTGTGGACTTTGACTGATATTTTCTAATATTGGCATTGTTTTATTTTTGTACTATGAATTTTTTTCTCCCATCCAATATTTTGAGGCAACGCCCCTGATATAACATTCCTGAATATAATCACTGAATCATTTTTTAATTAATTCATTAAAGGTGACCTATTATGCCCCTTTTAACAAGATGTAAAACAAGTGTTGATGTCCCTAGTGTGTGTATGTTAAGTTTTAGCTCAAAACACCTGACAGATATTTTTTTTATAGTTTGTTAAAATTGCCACTTTTAAGGTCTGAGCCAAAATGCGTCGTTTTTGTGTTTGTCCCTTTATGCAAATTAGCTGATTCTCCCAGCCCCTTTTTCAAAAGGGGGCAGAGCTTCAAGAGCTGGCAAAAACGCATTGAAAATGTCAGACACTCTCAGTAGCGGTGTTCAGCCTTATATGTTCGAACCAAAATTGGTTTAGAAGTCAGTGATCTGATTGTACTGTGCATAAGAAATGCACGTTTATGAATTACACAGACTGGGAGTACAACGCGATAAAAATAACAACTTAGCTGGTCTCATGGTGTCATCGCGTGCTATCACAAATTTTATAAGTCCCACTTGTGATTATGAGCTCGACAAATTGCTTTCATATGGAATTTTTAACTACCACATTCCTATTTACAATCATTGTGGTAGCACGTGAAGGCAGCATCAGTGAAAACAATGGTAGCTTTAGCAACATTAGCCTTACAGAGTGCCAAGAAACACTTTCAATTTGCAACTTGAAAAATAAACAAACGTGTGATACTTATTTTATCTACTTTGTTTTAAGCCCTATACATATAGGGGACTGATTTTTTCTGGGACATTTCCTTCGATAATGAAATTTAACCACAGTGTGCTCAGTGGCTCAGATGGAGGGAGTCTATAGAGACTCCTCTGTTCATTGGTGCTTTCCACAACACAACACTTGTAATGCCACTTTGGCTCTGACATTGTATATCTCCAGTAATAGCAAACTGCTGCTTCTCATTCAGGGCTGTGTCTATGCTAACAGGTCAGGAATCGTCACAAATGGGCGGGGATTTCTAGCTATACGATGATGTCAAGGTATGGAGAAATCTGGAATGGCTTGTTCAGAGAGACTGTTTGTGATTTATTAGGATTATAAAAAAATGTGTGGGTGGATTTTTACCATTACAGGCTGGTTGTTTTCACACACTGCGGCCATACAACTGTGTTCAAACACCTTATAAAAGTGATTTTTGCATAATAGGTCCCCTTTAAAATGAACATTTTGAAGTGCAAAAATAATCAAATTAAACACCATTTTTGCCGGCTACGTCCTATGTCATCCGCTGGAACGCCACTCTCTTGTGAATGTGCGCAGACAGTTAGCGGAAGCTAGAGATTACAGTTTATAAAGTTTATAAAGACATTTTTCTTACACAAACACATAGATTCAAAAGGCCTTTATTAAACCTCCGAAGTCATGTGGAGTACTTTTTATGATGGATGGATGTACTTTTTGGGCTTCAAAATCTCAACCACCATTCAGTGCCATTATAAAGCTTGGAATAGCCAGGACATTTTTTAATATAACTCTGATTGCATTCGTCTGAAAGAAGAAAGTCATATATTCCTAGAATGGGGTAATTTTAATTTTTGTGCGAACTATCGCTTTAATTTCATATTACCAATCACATCGCAAATATATTGCCCTCTGTCTTGGTAGCTCAAGCACACTCATGATTTACGCCCATCGTCTCAGGGCATGTTTGTTGTTGTACAGCCGTCTTGCGTGTTGCCGGGGACAACCGAGACGATGAATAAGGCCATCGATCAGGGCAGCTGGCGCGGAGGGAGCAGAGGCCCGCAGTGGGGACAACAATGCTGTGCTCGGCGGGACACTGGTCTACTCTTCCTGGAGCGCTTTGCAGGGGAAGTCGTCTGTCGAACACCCTCCAAGCCCGATCGGCGGACAGACCTGTCGAACAGGAAAAGCCCACTGATCCACACAAAAGGTCCGACGGCACGGCCAGACACATGACATCATCTCCCATCAAGGACAGGCTAACTCCCCCTGATGAAGATGCTGAAATGAGATGCTAACGGCGTTCTCGCTTCATCCCCGTCTCAGATTTGTTTACAGACACTGACAGTCAGACGGTGCCGTCGAGTGGGGTGGGGTGGCGAGGCGAGGGTGCGGGGTGAATGCATTAAAGTTGGCCCGAACAGCAGGAGTGGCAGCTGTGGCAGACTCCAGGCATTCTTCCTTTCATTGTGACTGAGTTGTAGGAGGGAAGCGCCCGAGGACATGAAGCTGTGCGGCTCGCATGGCACCGAAAGAGGAGGGCACCTTGTGTTCGTATCCTGCCAATACGCACTCCTGAAATATATACCAAGCTTTTCAGTTTTGAGTGGTTGCGGCTACAGCGGACCGGCATTCGAAAAACAAAAGCACATAAACACACAAGAGGAAAATGAAAGAGTGCAAGAGTGTGTTGAAAAAGAGAGGTCAGATTGACTTGCCACCAGTCTGCTCTCGTTTTAGGGCATTGTCACCACAGGGCCTGGCGTGTAATTGGTGGAAAGAGGGTTTATATATTCTTTTTATCACGTGGTGGCGGTCAATAAGTCAAGTGTCTTTGCGGAACTGCTGTAGAAAATACATGCGAGGATGTGAGGGACCAATTCCTTAGCGGAGAACTAGCGATATGCTCACCGCACAGATGAAAAGGTCTTTATCTAGACTTCAGTAATATGTTATATTCGCAAAGAAATATAATATTTAGCGTAAAACCTCAGAATTTGATTTAGTTGCAAAAAGTGGAACAATTTTTAAACGATGATATCATTGGACACATTTATTCTGTTTCATTATTCATTACAAAAAATAATAATAATAATAATAATAATAATAATAAAAATTAAATTAAATTAAACAAATAAACAATAAATTAAAAAAATAAAATAAAATACATTTTTAAAATAAAAAAATTGGTCAATAATTGACATTTCTGAATGACTATGAAAGATCATTTCACCTATTTTTACAATTATATCACCTTTGCTGTCATCTAAAGCTCACTGAAAAAACATTAAAAACACCAATAATTTACCAATGTAATCTTTAACAACTCTGAATATCCATTTTTTCATAACATTATAACGTGATGCCCAAATTCTTTTGTAGCACCTAAAATTACTTTTTTAGTGTTTTATTTTTAATTTACAAATTAACATAAATAGTATACATTGTATTATCTGGATTGTTTTGTTTTGTTCAGGTTATCAATAGCATGCATTTTTATTATGGGTGCATCCCTAATGATTTATTTTTATTTATTCATTTATTTATGTCTGTTTGTTTGTTTGTTTGTTTGTTTGTTTGTTTACATGCATCAAAGAATCATACGCAATAGAAAATTTGGGAAACGACCCAAGCAGGACTCAAACCCTGATCACCAGCATGCATGCACCACTGTACAACACATGAGAGGACACACCACCAACCAAGACCATTCATCAAGAAAACAAGGTCACAATACGCACATTATCGCTGACTGCTTTCGAAATGCAAGTGAGTGACAAATGCAACTGACACAATTCAAAATGTTAAAATGATTGAAAAATGTTCTAAAATCCCTCACAAAGTCACCACACACTTAGAAGATCCTTAGTTGCTTGCTCTGTGTCAAGAGGTTTTCTGAGAAAGGCAGAGATCAACAGAGAGAGATGAGTAATCTTCCACAGAGATGACTGCGGCCGCCTGTTAATTACCCAGCGGTAAAGCGGTCCAGACAGGCTAACACACGGAGTCCCCCACCCTGAACCAGTGGCTCATTCTGGAGCTCCAGGCTGGCTCGCTCCTGCCCACCCTTACACACTTTAAAGAACTTTCTACACCCAGTGAAGCCATCAAGAGAACCAAGAAATGTATCTTATTATAGGTTGTAGAGAGCTTGATAAAACAATATTACGCATGGGTTATGCTTTTTAAGCAAGCTGTTACATTGTGGTTCAAGTTGAGAAGAATCCAAATAATGTGAAGCAACAGCAAAACAAGTGGATGTGACAGCTCAATAGAAGCTTGTACAGATAACGTGAAACACTATTTGTGAGCTGTTTTATTTCCATTTCTTTAACTTTGAGCACTGACTGAAGGGATAGATGTCAACTTTTCTTTTTGTTATATGAAGAGCATATTTAGGGTTGCCAGGTTTTCACAACAAAACCCATCCACTTGCTACTCAAAACGCCCAAAAGTAGGCCCCCGCATTCCGCATTTTTCAGTGAGATTTCCTGGGTAAAATTAGCATTTCAGGGGCTAAATATCACCTTATTGGGGTCGCTTCAGTAGCCCAATTCTGTGGGAAAACCGCAGACTTGGCAACAACTGAGCAAATTAATATATACCAGTCAAAAGTTTTTGAACAGTAAGGTTTTTTAAAGAGGTCTCTTCTGCTCACTGAGCCTGCATTTATTTGATCCAAATTACAGAAAAAACAGTAAAAATCTAGAAATATTTTTACTACTTAAAATAACTATATTCTATTTGAATATATTTTACAATGTAATTTATTCCTGTGATATCAAAGCTGAATTTTTAGCATCATTACTCCATGATCCTTCAGAAATCATTTTGACATTATGACTTGCTGCTCAAAAACATTTATTATTATTATTATTATTATTATTATTGAAAACAGCGGAGTAGAATTTAAAAAAAAAAGCATATTAGAATGATTTTTGAAAGATCATGTGACACTGAAGACTGGAGTTATTATGCTGAAAATTTAGCTTTGATCACAGGAATAAATTACATTTTAAAATATATTCAAACGGAAAGGAGTTATTTTAAATAGTAAAAATACTTCACAATATTACTGCTTTTGCTGTATTTTGGATCAAATAAATGCAGGCTTGGTGAGCAGAAGAACCTTCTTTAAAAAACATTAAAAATCTTACTCTTCAAAAACTTCTGAATGGTAGTGTACACTTAAAAAATGGTGTATGATTTACTTTCAATAAATTTTTACTCAGAAATTGCTAGTAAATTTCACAAATAATTACAACGAAACAGCAAGTGACACATGGAGTTAAATGTGAATTTTGAAAGCATAAAAAGACTGAAATAGAATTTTCTTGTAAAACATACCCTAATAATCTTTACATGCGTATTTCCGTTTAAAAAAATATTTTTCTCTCTGTTTATACCTTTAAAATATATATTATTTATGATGCACTTTGTACTGTTCGTAAATTTGTCCTCGCTCTATATAAGTTGGATAACATTGTATTCTGTGAGGAAAAGAGGGCATGTTTTATCATGCAACATCACTTTGACGGCATGAGCTCTCTTTCCTGGCAACCCTCACCACTGGCTTCCTCCTGCAGGTAGTGCTGTAAAAACCCACCGAGACACACACACACGCACTCGTTTAGGGTTGGCGGCGCCCCGGTCCTCCAGCACCCCGCCGCCTGTCTTTGATGGGCCGACCGTGTGGACGCAGCCATCCGTTAAATCTGACAAGGTTTGCGTTTTTATTCAGACCCTGCTATTAATAATGGAGTGATGCATGACCGCCACGTCCAGCGCCTCCCCCACTTTTAGATTCTCTCAGTGCAGCCCGGAGTGCTGACTCGCTATCCAACATCTACACCTTGTTTACATTCTCAGTGCGACCCGTTCGGTTGAACTCACCT
>JAHKKF010524212.1:0-11540 GCA_019740295.1 Labeo calbasu | reverse complement strand
CCGGACTACATCTCCCGTCATGCATCACGCTGATCGCGTCTGCGCATGTGACCAATCAGCAGCACCATAAAAGCCCCGGTCTTTCCCCATGCTAACCATGGATTGTTTATAGTGTTTCTCCCTTTGTCTAGCGTTTCATAGTTCCTTGTGTTTTTGATTGTCTCGCCTGGCTCCTCGTTTTCGACTGTTCGCCGCCTGCTTTTTTGGACTATCGCTCGTTTAAGGACTATTCTCTCGTTTCGCCTCTGACACTCCTGTTACCTTTGTTTGACCCTGCCTGTACAACCATGTATCTGTCTCGTCCCAATAAAGGCTCGCAAATGGATCCGCTCGCCTCTCGTCCGTTTCTCCCTGTGACAGGCATGTGTTCAGGACAGGACTCTTATCAAACATGTGAATTTTGATGCAGATCAGACATTGTATGCCTGAATTATAATAACTTCCTTTTTCATGGCAAAACATTGAAGTTTGTCAGGCTGCCATGTACACATCCTTCAATGAAAACTCAAGATCTTCGCAATTTAATGTCAGAAAGGGCTTTATTTTACACTGACTAAATTTGGTGTTGAGCTGTTGAAATCTCTAGGAGGAGTTTGTTTAAATACAACACCTGAGCGGCACAAAACCTGCCAAGAAAGTTAAAAATAACAGACTTCCTGTTGGGTTTCAGACTTCGTACCAGAGGACTTTTTTGTAGGTATTGGAGAAGAAGAAGAACAATCTGAGCAATTCCAAAAGGGTCCTGGCTCTATCTGTGCTCTGGCCTTAATAAAAGATAAACTTGTATTTAACATTTTTTTAATGTTCTCGCTTTTGGATTATTTAGCATTTTATACAGATTTTGGGCCCAAATTACAGTATGTGCTTTCTGCAAGTGTAATTGTTAAAATTTTAAATTCATATCAGAATGTACTTTCACATTCTACATGACACTACAGGACATAAAGGCTCAAAAAATGGCTGTCATTCTCTGTCTGACACATTCAAAATGATTTCTATAGAAATATGTATAGAACTGTCTCCCAAGGTTAGGGAATCCTGCTATTTCTGCAGACTTTTAGATGATGATTTTATGATCTTTCACACATAACAGGAAAATTAGATCCTGCTGAAGTTAAAATGCTTAGAGATGGGTGTCAAAAACCCATACATAAAGTTTATAACTTTCACATAATCTTTCAAATCCTGTTATCCTCCACTGTAACATGCAATAGAGATACCCTTGGCCAGCTAATACTTCCTGCTTTCACAGAGGGGAAAAACTCTGTCAAGTCAGCTCCCTAGGCTTATTATGTAAGGCCAAATCTGTTTTGTGCATTTGTTACACTAAAATGACAACACGATTCTTCATGCCAACTCTGAATGTCACAAGAAAGACATAATTCATCATAACCATTGAACAAAGAGGAACTAAATAACACTTAAATGCCAGACAGCATCCATGCTGATGCAAAAGAGTCTTGTAAAACATTAACTGCCATCTGTAACAATCTCTGATTTTTGTCATAACATGGTATTCTATGTTACATAAAGAGCATTTTAAAGGGATAGTTCACCAAAAAATGAAAGTCGTCATCATTTGGTCACCCCTAAATTGCTCTAAATCTGTATGAGTTTCTTTTTTCTGTTGAACACAAAATAAGATATATTTTGACGAATGTTGGTAACCAAATAGCCATTGGCTTCCATAGTATGGGAAACATACTACTAAGTAAATGGCTACCAGCAATCGTTTAGTTAGCATTCATTCAAGTTTGAAACAACATGAGGGTGAGTAAATGATGAAATAATTTTTGGGAGAACTATCCCTTTAAGAGCATGTGTGCTGAACTGTGCATTTTCCACATCATAAATGTTATATTGTCCTCCCTCTGTGACTTTGAGATTTAGTCACGAACAGAATATGGTTTAATCAACCATCTCTCTTGATTCATGTGGCTCTGGAAATGCTTGCTTATGGTGCATCAAGGTAATGAGACTCTGAAAAGCAGACAACTTATACAAGAGAGACAGTGAGAGTGACAGCTACATAGTGAGATAAGCTCAGGCAATCAGAACCATCAGCGTGTTAGAAGCCCTTCTTTAATACTTACTCATTTTCGAGAGTCGATTGGCCTAAAGAGAGCTGATCTCGACACATGGCTTCAGGGCTGCAGGATCAGAAGGGTGAGAATGACTGCAGGTGCAGAACCTGATTTTACCAAGTACGACATGTTCCTAAATCAACGTCTTTGTTGACCCTGGAACAACATTGTGATTAAGTATCACTTTATAGTTTTTGTGAAGTTTAGGCTTACAATCAGTGTTTGGTGCTTGCACATTAGTGTCATTCATCTATCATTTCCTCTGATTTTAGGGATTACTCATGGGTAAGGTTAGATGTGTTCCTGGGTCAACATATTTTGTTGACCCTGGAACAACATTTTAATCCAAAAATTTAATCTTGACCACATCCCTACACCTAAACCTAACCTTACCCATGAGTAATCCCTAAAATCAGAGGAAGTGATAAATGAATGACACTGATGTACAAGCAACAAACACTGATTGTAAGCCTCAACTTCACAAAAACTATAAACTATTAACTATTTTTTTCAAATCTGATTGGTTAATCACAATGTTGTTCCAGGGTCAACAAAGATGTTGATCCAGGAACATGTTGTACTTGGTAAAATCAGGTTCTGCACATATATACATATAAAACATGGAACACAAAGTCCAAAGTCCAAACGCTGACAACATTTGGAAAAATACATTTCTAAATATATATATAAATATACTGAGGACAACTGAGGGACTCATATGCAACTATTACAGAAGGTTCAAACACTCACTGATGCCAGGGGTGTAAACTTTTGAACAGAATGAAGATGTGTACATTTTTCTCATTTTGCCTAAACATCCTTTTTCTTTTATTTAGTACTGCCCTTCAGAAGCTATAAAATAAGTTCAATTTACCCTGAACTCAAATAAAAAACGTTTTTAAAGGCTTTTAATGTAATGGATTCCTTTCTGGAGCATCAGTGAGTGTTTGAACCTTTTGTAATAGTTGCATATGAGTTCCTCAGTTGTCCTCAGTGTGAAAAGATGGATCTCAAAATCATACAGTCATTGTTGGACAGGGTTCAAATACACAAAAGTGCTGGGAAAAAAAGACTTTTGTGGGTAATTTTTATAAATTCAACTATTATTTTCTCTTGTGGACTATATGTAAATGTCTTTGATGTAAAATACCTTATTCAGGTCAGTACTAAATAAAAAAACATGCATTTTGTATGATCCCTCTTATTTTGGTAAAATAATTAACATTTTACTGATTCTGCAAGGTGTGTGTGTAAATCTTTGATCTTAAATGTATGATAAATGCAGACTTAGTGAGCACAAAAGACTTTGAAAAGATTTAAAATGTGAGTTATTCTAACTTTTAACAGGTTGTGTGTGTGTGTGTGTGTGTGTGTGTGTGTGTGTGTGTGATGTTTAGTGTAAAACCTGTAAAACCAGTTTTTCACACTCTCTCTTTCTTGTTCTCTCTCTCTCTAAAGTAATATATACTGTACATACATACAATTTTATGTAAAAATGAAACATCATCTCTTTCTTCTATTTTCTTTTCAAAGTGTACTAGTCTGCTTCATGTAAAATTACCTATATTTTCTTTAATAGGATCATGTCCACAGACACCTGCAGTCATTTTTATAACTTCCTTCTCCTCTCATGAGGGTGTCATTTCTGAGCAAGACAAAACAAGTTCTGTTATTCACAGACAAAGTGTGTGAAACTTTACCAGAGTTTCACTGACTCAGTCACATGCAAGGTGAGTTTAATAGCTGTCCCACTTTGTATTAGCATCTTTAACTACTAAATATTAACTTCAAAAGCATTGAATGGTTTGGTACAATTTCCTTGTGTTCATGTTGTGTTGCAAAACACTTTTTTTGCTATTGAGGTGGGATACAGTTAGGTTTAGGGACATGGTTATGTTTAGGTTTGGTTTAAGGGTGGGTTTAATATTATATTTATGTTTACATATAGCATAGTTTATATGTGCGCTTTGTACAACAGAGGTAGAGGCAGGATCAGTGGTGTACTTATAGATGTAACTACAGAAATTGATTACATATGTAACTACAGAAAGGTATTTTTAAACGGCAATATAATAGCATGTATGTTCACAGTAAGTGCACTGTATGAAATGAATTAAGTATGTAAATGCCTAAATGTAGGTAAAGATGAACTGTATCATGGTGAAATAAGGTGAAAAGTATGATCTGTATATCAACAACTTCACTTTGGCAAACAAAGAGCAGGTGGATTTTTTTTACACTTTTGTTCTTGTGAAGGTTCAACTCTATCATTTCTATCTGCTCAGTTGCAGGATGTCTCTGACAGTGTCTCAGGGTGAGGGGGTGACAGTGATCACCATCACCTCAAACCCCAACAGCAAATGGCCAATGCTTTGTCAGATCCTGGGCTCTCAGTGCAGTCCAATGTGTGCCGTGGAACAGCACGTAAAAGTGAAGATGATGGGCTTTTATACAGCACTTGGGGTGAGACACGGAAACAGACATTACAACTAAAGACTAAAAATAAACTACATGACTTTTTCCTACTTTTTTCCTACACTTTTATAAAGTTGAAGAATATCTTATGTATTTGTCTGTTTGAGCCTTTTATAGAATACATTGTGTTTTCATTTGTCTTGCATCTTCAAGTCACATATTTCTAAGTTTGTTGTGTTTAAGTATAGTTGTGTATGAATCATTTGTAAAAAAATGAAAGTATAAAAAGTTACACAAGCTTAAATTTACTGTTAAAATTTTTTACTACTAAACAATTTTAATATATATATAATAAATATTTTACAAAATCGTTTTTTGTTTGTTTTTGTTTGCTTTAATTGCTATAAAATTAAAGCCATATGTCTAAATAAGTTATGTTCCAAATTTGAAGTTGATATAAAAAATTAAGCTTTCTATATAGTTTTGTTTAGGCGTTATACAAAAAATAGCCACCGGATGACACCCGAATGACATTTTTTTTTGTTTTGTTTTTTTGTTTTTAAATAGCCCAGTGGCTATTTTAAGTATTTCTCTCTCAATATTACTTCTATCACAAAATACCTGCGTATGAAGCTCAAAACTCAGACCTTTCTAATGACATGTATTTTGTCAAGATTCATTTTAAGCTTTTAAATGATATCTAATTTATTCTTATGACAACAAATATATGATAGGGAAAAAGGCAGTGTGACAGTGAAGGGGTTCAAATCTTTTCGGATTTGAAAAATCATGTCATGTACAGCCTTAACCCTTTTTAAAATGATTAACTGATTGAAATGTTTTAATGAAATAAATGTAAATGCCAAGTTCTGTCATTAAACTCTAGATGGCGCAGGCTGATGGGTTGTTAAAGCAAACTGATGACATTCACAGTGTTAAACTACTTGGCACAAGCTGATTGGTTCATGTTGTATACGCAGCCAATAAGCTTGCTGCTTTACATTTAAATGGATGGTTAGCATCCACTAGAGTATTTCGCAAGTTGTGGCTAAAAGGGATACAGCTCTGACCGGAAACTAACAATGAAATGAATTGTTCTACCTATGGGATTGTGTTTTTTTAATTTCTACACCTACCCCTACCCTAAACTTAGCCCTTACTATAATACAAAAACATCTTTATTGTTGTACGGTGTGACAAAAATAACGTTAGATTGATGTGCGCATGCCCAGTAGCTAGAGCTGTATTCCTTCTAGCCTTAACCCATTTCGCAGCACACATTCAGAGTTCCTCAAAAAAACACTCTAAACTGTAAAAAAACTTGGAAATGTCATCATGGAGCTTGTTCTTTTTTTTGAAAAGTTGGACAATCTGACACCATCTGCTTTAACTGTTAGAAAAGAGCGGCTTGAATGTTCTGAAAAATATCTTTTTTGTGGTCTCAAAAAAAAAAGATCACAGGTTTTAAACACAAATAATTTAAGCCACAGGCACACCTGAATTTTGTGGTTGTACTAATGTTGAATGTAATGCAATAAAATGTAAGACTGTACATTTTGAGAGTCATCACAATACAGTGGTGTATAAGTGGTGATAATAAGTGGTTTATAAACAGCATTGTTCTCTTCTTCCATAGATTGTGCAGATTATAATAGGAGTCCTCAATATCGTGGCAGGGATTTTAGTTGCGAGGTCTGATGCTTCATTCTGGCTTGGTGGTGTGGTAAGAATTATACCTCTGATTCTGATTATTCTTGTGTTTCTAAATTGTTGTAAAATCAGCCCACTCACAAAGTTAATGAGAATTAATAATCAGAGTTATGAAAAATGAAAAATGCAATGAAAAATCGAAATTCAGTCCAGTGGAACGGCGAGACGTCATGGGTGGTGATGTAGAGACCAGGAGCACATCCAAAACAAACAGCATTAGCTTTTATGTCTTCAGCAAGCGCTCTTTGTGTGTCAGTCTAAAATATCTGTTGTTTTTCAGTGCTACTGTACAATCACAACAATATATGGAGAGCAAACAAAAAACAGGCAGTACTTTAGACTGTGTGATCTTTCTGCCCTTGCTAAACATTATTGGTGGGGATACACACAATCATTGTGTTGTTTGTGTGGGTTAGCTTCTGATAGGTCAAAGCAAGTCACAGGGATGCAGAAAGTATAGCAGGGCGACGCAGTGTGTCTCGTTTCCAACGTAACCTAGAGTTGTTCCTCTTCTAGGGAACTTGCTCTATGTTGGAACACTTTGGGAATGACAATACCCACTCTGCCATGCTGACAAATGCCTGGTCTCACGTAGCCAGACCTTAAGACTGGCGGCAGAAGGTCTGGGAACTTTGACCGCTTTCAATGGCCAAGGCCCGCCCAAGATGCCATATGAAGGAAAAGAAGGAAAGGAAAGGACGTGTGGCCAAGTATGGTGACCCACACTCGGAATTTGTGCTCTGCATTTAACCTATCCAAGTGAACACACACACTGTGAACACACACCTGAACACACAGCTGGAGCAGTGGGCAGCCATATTGCTATCACTGCGGTGCCCGGGGAGAAGTTGGGGGTTCGGTGCCTTGCTCAAGGGACTCACCTCAGTCGTGGTATTGAGAGTGGACAGAGCACTAGTTATTCACTCCCCCTACCTTCAATCCCTGCCGGACCTGGGACTCGAACCCGCAACTGGTGTGTAAGTCTTTGACATATTTTAAAGATTCTATGTTGTAAACTTACTTTTTTTTTTTTACTTTTGAAAATCCAGCGTTTAGTTGATCCTGATAAGCGCTTGTTGTCACAGTTGTAAACACGATGACTTTCTTTTTTCGTGAGGGGGTTTGGCGCCACAGCATTTTTGTTGTCCCATACTCAGAATTTGTGCTGTGCATTTCACCCATCCAAGTGCTCACACACAGCAGTGAGTAGTGAACAAACACACAATGTGAACACACACCCGGATCAGTGGGAAGCAGAGAAGCGTCCCTGCAGGAATTCCAGAATTGAAACAGCCGGGCAGTTAACTCGGTGCAGCTGACGATTTTTGCACACACAGTCCACTTCATGGAGCACAGTTTCCTCAGGAAGGGAGCTCTGGAGTAAAGTATGGTCTCAACAACCTCAGTTGAGAGCCTGGAGTCTATGAGTTGGGCCCACTCAGAGGCCAAACCCACAGCTTCCGTAACTCCAGGCGGGACAAGCGATTGCATCCCCTGACACTAGGTCCGAGAACCACCGCAGAGTGGGCTTCCAGACCCTGAGAGAGAGTGCTAGAACCAGGGGGTGAAAGTAGAAAAAGGAGGCCCGTCTCCAACCCCTCCACTAGATCCATTTGCAATCCCCACAGTCTCAATCCGCAAGGAGCAAAGCAATCGCAGCGGGAGAGCTGAACATGTGTGCTCCGCTCCGCTCCCAAACAAGCAACACAATGATCATGTGTATTCCCACCTATAATGTTTAGCACGGGCAGAAAGAACACACAGCCTGAAGTGCTGCCTGTTTTTCTTTGCTTTTCTTATATTGTTATATGGTATATATATTGTTATATTGTACGCATCTCCATATATACTGATATTTCAGACTGACACACACAGAGTGCTTGCTAAAGACACAGAATTTAATGTTGTTTTGTTTTCGGATGTGCTTTTAAACTCCTGGTCTCTACGCCACCCTGCCTGTGACATGTTGCCGTTCCACTGGACCGATTTCACATGTGCTTCGGGACTTGGTCATGCAAAGGCTTTCCCAAAGTGTCAGCTGGTTTTCAGTACCCAAATTAAACTTTGTCTGAGCTTGTTTTGATGTACAAATTTAAAGCATTTCTTCGCTTTTCCTTTTAGTTCCTTGTAGTTGGTATGGTGTCTATTGTTGCAGCTTGTTTTCCCAGTTCTTCTCTGGTAAGTATTTAACAGTCACATAGAGTAGATAACATTCAGACATTCCTGGTTTGTTTGTTTTTTGTTTTTTTCTTTTTGGGATGCCATCTCATTGTGCTTTGTGTATTACAGCTGTGCATCACTGATAAACTAAAGATACTCAGTGCTATTCTGGCTGTGATAGACCTTTTACTATATTCACTATATTTATGTGACTTGATGAGTGAAGTTGTGTCATATAAGGTAATTACTCTTTATTTTCCTTAAATGTAAAATGTGCACATTTTTAGGCCTGCTTTAAACATGTAAATATAAATTAAATGTATTATTATATAATGTTTATAATTTTATAATAAATGATATGTGGAATAAATACATAAATGGTGTGTGGAAGCACTGGTTAAGAGGTTAAAATAAATCATAAATAATTTAATGCATGAGAGGTCAGTTGATATTTACAAGGTTGTTTATGGTTTTGCAAATAGCCTTGCGTTAACTTTTTGTTTAACTTTCACTCTCTTCCATTAATTCATACTGGGATGTTTGCTAAAATTGTTGAATATGATACAGCCCCTCCTAGAACAGTTTCCACCTGCTGCCAGAGATACCGAAGAAAAGCAGGTAAAAGATCCATACTTGTTATCTGTGACCCTTTGCATAGAGATTTGCTGTCAAATTATTATTATTCCATGACATACTGATCTTTCCCATTTCTAGATGATCCATGAAGCATTGTTTGTCACTATGACCATCTTTTCAGCCCTTCAGCTCTGTGTGGCCATCAGTTTCTCTATCTTGACTTTAAAAGGGTCGTTCAACATGAATGTGAGTGCAAAGGTGCAGCATTACGAGTACAATTACAACAGACATACTACAGTGATCATGGTGATTTCAGAAAGCTGATCAGTGCACTAACGTTTCTGTTTGGTTTTGCAGTCTGTGGAGGACCCTCAACTTTACAAGCCACTGAAAGAGGTCACTGTCAGTCATGTATGCTAGAAAGACAAAAAAAAGAAATAAAGAAATATACATTGTTAATTTAACTAGCATTGTTACACGTTTATTCTTGCTGTTAATTATCTTTTTTTTTTCTTCTTCACCTTAAACTTTGTACTTAGGAGCTGCTTTTTAAAACAAAACAAAAAAAAGGAATTTTGATGAATTTTTAAATAACACCAAGATTTAAATCATTACATGTTTAGTATATTTAAAATCTCTGCCTTCATGTCTCATAAATGGCCTTGGACATAGCTTTTTTTCAGTGGTGTATAAAGTACCTGAAAGCCATAATTAAGTTAAAGTATAGATATTTTACCAGAAAATGACTTTGGTAGAAATAAAAGTCTTAAAGGGGTCATCGGATGCAAAGTTCACTTTTACATGTTGTTTGGACATTATTGTGTGTTGGCAGTGTATGTACACATCTACTCTATAAAAATAAAAATCCATGCAGTGGTTTTTAATTAATCTGTAAAAATAATATTCCTTTTTTCAAACCGAGCCATTCTCAGATGCCTGTCGGTGTGGCGTCACACCCACAGAGGCCGTTCCGACGATAGTTGATTGACATAAGCATCTTACCTCAGACCCGCTGTAAATCAGCTGTAACCGTCCGACCTCCATTGTTTCGATGCCAGAGCAGGGATGTAAAATAGACAAGAATATCTCCAATTGAGTGAATGAAGTGTTGTGTTGCTGGATGTAATAATGAACATAGTGGTCGTCATTTACTCCCAACATCTGGGCCACTGAAGATGCAGTGGATTACGTTTGTTGTGAAGGGAATGCGCCTCCCGATCTACATATATCCGTCTATGTTCGCGCAAATCATTCGTGATCCAGCTTCACTTACAGCAGAAGTGAGAATAAGGGTTTTTTTATGAATCTTTGCGATCGCCTTTCCTAATAATGTGCTAGTTAGCAAGTTTAGCAGCTAAATGCGGCTAAATGCGACTAAAGTGAACATGCTCCTTACTCCACAGAGAAAAGAGAGGGGCGGGGCGAGCAGAGCTCATTAACATTTAAAGCAACCTTGACCAAAACAGGATGAATTTTGCAGAGCTGATTTTGGCAAGGTAAAATGGGTGTTGTTTTACACTACCATTGAGAATTTTTAACCAAAGTATATTATAGACTTTTCATTAAGACGCTAAAGAATCATATCAGCTTGTGGAAAATGGGCATCCGATGACCCCTTTAAAGTATGTATATATTTATATATATTTATGGTACTTAAGTATAAACAGTATTTTTTTATCTTAAACGTACTTAAGTATCGAAAGTAAAAGTACAAGTAAATACAAAATGGAAAAGAAGCAAATAAATATATATATAAATGTTCATACACAGCTTGAATAGCAAGATTGTGTTCAGTTTTAACTCTTTCTTACATTTTGTATTTTTGGGGAAGTATTAGAAGCACTTCATCCGGTACTTAGTGTCATTCATTTCAACATAAGAAAACATTTAGACAATTTAAGCCTTTAGATGTATTTACACAGTTTACACAGTTGAATGTATCTCAGAGGGGACATGGATGCATTTAAACTGCAGTTACAGATGCATAAATAGGCCTAATGTTTTGTCTTTAACATAAAACGTTGAATACTGATATTTGAAATCATTTAAAACATAAAAAAACAGTCAAAATGTGAAATTAAAACCGCCAGTAGGTGGCAGCTAGTGATGAGTGTCATTGATATTCAACCGATTCGTTCAAAGCATTTGACTGTGTTAATGAGTGAATCACTGAATCATTTTTATCAACCAATTTGTTCAAAAAGCTGATTCATTCAATTAGTTCACAGCGTCCATTGCTCAGAGACGCAAAACAGTGCTGTGATCTTTGTTTGGAACTATTTTCGTTGGCAAAATTGAGCAAAAACAAGCAATAGGCCTATTATCTCTGTAAGTCACTTATTGCTTTACTGAACTTGTATAAAATGATTATTAAATGTGTTATATGCTAATATCTGCAGAAAAAAAGGGTACTCAGTTGACTATATTAAATTTAATGAATATTCATGAGTTCACGCTTACATATAATTAGCCGGAGTATAATAATGCATATTTGGCGTGCTGTCCGGGGAAGGGCTCCGAGCTCGGGAATGGCCTGAACCCAGAGAACCCCCCTAGGTGTAGTGAGAACTCGTGTGAGGAGTGAGGAGATGGGGT